>QVRM01006930.1:0-162500 GCA_003439945.1 Dermanyssus gallinae
CAAACCGGCTCGTTTTCTTAGAAACAAACCGGCTGTTTTCTTAGAAACAAACCGGCTCGTTTTCTTAGAAACAAACCGGACTCGTTCTTAGAAACAAACCGACTCGTCTTAGAACAAACCGGCTCGTTCTTAGAAACAAACCGGCTCGTCTTAGAACCAAACCGTCTCGTCTAGAAACAAACCGGCTCGTTCTTAGAAACAAACCGACTCGTTCTTAGAAACAAACCGGCTCGTCTTAGAAACAACACGATTCGTTCTTAGAAACAAACGGCTCGTTCTAGAAAAACCGACTCGTTCTTAGAAACAAACCGGTCGTTCTTAGAAACAAACCGACTCGTTCTTAGAAACCAAACCGGCTCGTCTTAGAAACAAACGATTCGTTCTTAGAAACAAACCGGCTCGTTCTTAGAAACAAACCGACTCGTTCTTAGAAACAAACCGGTTCGTTCTTAGAAACAAAACCGACTCGTCTTAGAAACAAACCGACTCGTTCTTAGAAACAAACCGGCTCGTTTCTCTTAAGCTAAACAAACCGGTTCGTTCTTAGAAACAAACCGACTCGTTCTTAGAAACAAACCGGCTCGTTCTTAGAAACAAACCGACTCGTTCTTGGAAACAAACCGGCTCGTTCTTAGAAACAAACCGACTCGTTCTTAAAAACAAACCGACTCGTTCTTAGAAATAAACCGACTCGTTCTTAGAAACAAACCGGCTCGTTCTTAGAAACAAACCGACTCGTTCTTAGAAACAAACCGGCTCGTTTTTAAAAACAAAACCGGCTCGTTCTTAGAAACAAACCGGCTCGTTCTTAGAAACAAACCGGCTCGTTCTTAGAAAACAAACCGCCCTCGTTCTTAAAGACAAACCGGCTCGTTCTTAGAAACCGGCTCATTTTCTTAGAAACAAACCGGCTCGTTCTTAGAAACCGGCTTGTTTCTTAGAAACAAACCAGCTCGTTTTCTTAGAAACAAACCGGCTCGTTTTTTTAGAAAGAAACCGGCTTATTTTCTTAGAAACAAGTATTTCTATAAAATCAGGCAAGTCTTATTTTATGAAGGAGGTTTAAATACTGTTAAGTGCTATTGCTGCGAGTAGGAAATGAGAAGGTCCTTCAGGTATCCTGAAATGACCTATATTAAATAATGTGGGACCTTTCCACACTAGCGAATCCCGTATTGTACTTTTTTTTTCTTAAAAACCAACCGGCTCGTTTTCTTAGAAACAAATCGGTTCGTTTTCTTAGAAACAAACTGGCTCGTTTTCTTAAAAACAAACCGGCTCGTTTTCTTAAAAACAGGCCGGCTCGTTTTCTTAGAAACAAACCGGCTCGTTTTCTTAGAAACAAACCGGCTCGTTTTCTTAGAAACAAACCGGCTCGTTTTCTTAGAAACAAACCGGCTCGTTTTCTTAGAAACAAACCGGCTCGCTTCTTAGAAACAAACCGGCCCGCTTTCTTAGAAGCAAACCGGCTCGTTCTTAGAAACAAACCGGCTCGTTCTAAAAACAAATCGGCTCGTTCTTAGAAACAAACCGGCTCGTTTTTTTAGAAACAAACCGGCTCGTTTTCTTAGAAACAAACCGGCTCGTTCTTAGAACAAACCGGCTCGTTCTTAGAAACAAACCGACTCGTTCTTAAAAACAAACCGGCTCGTTCTTAGAAACAAACCGGCTCGTTCTTAGAAACAAACCGGCTAGTTCTTAGAAACCGGCTCCTTCTTAGAAACGAACTGGCTCGTTCTTAGAAACAAACCGGCTCGTTCTTAGAAACAAACCGACTCGTTCTTAAAAACAAACCGGCCCGTTCTTAGAAACAAACCGGCTCGTTCTTAGAAACAAACCGACTCGTTCTTAAAAACAAACCGGCTCGTTCTTGGAAACCGGCTTGTTTTCATAGAAACAAACCGGCCCGTTTTCTTAGAAACAAACCGGCTCGTTTTCTTAGAAACAAACCGGCTCGTTTTCTTAGAAACAAACCGGCTCGTTTTCTTAGAAACAAACCGGCTCGTTCTTAGAAACCGGCTTGTTTTTATAGAAACAAACCGGCCCGTTTTCTTAGAAACAAACCGGCTCGTTTTCTTAGAAACAAACCGGCTCGTTCTTAGAAACAAACCGACTCGTTCTTAAAAACAACCGGCCCGTTCTTAGAAACAAACCGGCTCGTTCTTAGAAACAAACCGACTCGTTCTTAAAAACAAACCGGCTCGTTCTTGGAAACCGGCTTGTTTTCATAGAAACAAACCGGCCCGTTTTCTTAGAAACAAACCGGCTCGTTTTCTTAGAAACAAACCGGCTCGTTTTCTTAGAAACAAACCGGCTCGTTTTCTTAGAAAAAACCGGCTCGTTTTCTTAGAAACAAACCGGCTCGTTCTTAGAAACCGGCTTGTTTTTATAGAAACAAACCGGCCCGTTTTCTTAGAAACAAACCGGCTCGTTCTTAGAAACAAACCGAGTCGTTCTTAGAAACAAACCGGCTCGTTTTTAGAAACAAACCGCCTCGTTCTTAGAAACAAACCGGCTCGTTCTTAGAAACAAACCGGCTAGTTCTTAAAAACCGGCTCATTTTCTTAGAGACAAACCGGCTCGTTCTTAGAAACCGGCTTGTTTTCATAGAAACAAACCGGCCCGTTTTCTCAGAAACAAACCGGCTCGTTTTCTTAGAAACAAACCGGCTCGTTTTCTTAGAAACAAACCGGCTCGTTTTCTTAGAAACAAACCGGCTTGTTTTCTTAGAAACAAACCGGCTCGTTTTCTTAGAAACAAACCGGCTCGTTCTTAGAAAACAAACCGACTCGTTCTTAGAAACAAACCGGCTCGTTCTTAGAACAAACCGGCTCGTTCTTAGAAACAAACCGGCTCGTTCTTAGAAACAAACCGACTCGTTCTTAGAAACAAACCGGCTCGTTCTTAGAAACAAACCGATTCGTTCTTAGAAACAAACCGACTCGTTCTTAGAAACAAACCGGCTCGTTCTTAGAAACAAACCGACTCGTTCTTGGAAACAAACCGGCTCGTTCTTAGAAACAAACCGACTCGTTCTTAAAAACAAACCGACTCGTTCTTAGAAATAAACCGACTCGTTCTTAGAAACAAACCGGCTCGTTCTTAGAAACAAACCGACTCGTTCTTAGAAACAAACCGGCTCGTTTTTAAAAACAAACCGGCTCGTTCTTAGAAACAAACCGGCTCGTTCTTAGAAACAAACCGGCTCGTTCTTAGAAACAAACCGCCTCGTTCTTAAAGACAAACCGGCTCGTTCTTAGAAACCGGCTCATTTTCTTAGAAACAAACCGGCTCGTTCTTAGAAACCGGCTTGTTTTCTTAGAAACAAACCAGCTCGTTTTCTTAGAAACAAACCGGCTCGTTTTTTTAGAAAGAAACCGGCTTATTTTCTTAGAAACAAGTATTTCTATAAAATCAGACAAGTCTTATTTTATGAAGGAGGTTTAAATACTGTTAAGTGCTATTGCTGCGAGTAGGAAATGAGAAGGTCCTTCAGGTATCCTGAAATGACCTATATTAAATAATGTGGGACCTTTCCACACTAGCGAATCCCGTATTGTACTTTTTTTTCTTAAAAACCAACCGGCTCGTTTTCTTAGAAACAAATCGGTTCGTTTTCTTAGAAACAAACTGGCTCGTTTTCTTAAAAACAAACCGGCTCGTTTTCTTAAAAACAGGCCGGCTCGTTTTCTTAGAAACAAACCGGCTCGTTTTCTTAGAAACAAACCGGCTCGTTTTCTTAGAAACAAACCGGCTCGTTTTCTTAGAAACAAACCGGCTCGTTTTCTTAGAAACAAACCGGCTCGCTTTCTTAGAAACAAACCGGCCCGCTTTCTTAGAAGCAAACCGGCTCGTTCTTAGAAACAAACCGGCTCGTTCTTAGAAACAAATCGGCTCGTTCTTAGAAACAAACCGGCTCGTTTTCTTAGAAACACACCGGCTCGTTCTTAGAACAACCGGGTCTAGAAACAAACCGGCTCGTTCTTAGAAACAAACCGGCTCGTTCTTAGAAACAAACCGGCTCGTTCCGTTCTTAGAAACAAACCGGCTCGTTCTTAGAAACAAACCGGCTCGTTCTTAGAAACAAATCGGCTCGTTCTTAGAAACAAACCGGCTCGTTCTTAGAAACAAACCGGCTCGTTCTTAGAAACAAATCGGCTCGTTCTTAGAAACACACCGGCTCGTTCTTAGAAACAAACCGGCTCGTTCTTAGAAACAAACCGGCTCGTTCTTAGAAACAAACCGGCTCGTTTTCTTAGAAACAAACCGGCTCGTTCTTAGAAACAAACTGGCTCGTTTTCTTAAAACAAACCGGCTCGTTTTCTTAAAACAGGCCGGCTCATTTTCTTAGAAACAAACCGGCTCGTTCTTAGAAACCGGCTTGTTTTCTTAGAAACAAACCAGCTCGTTTCTTAGAAACAAACCGGCTCGTTTTTTTAGAAAGAAACCGGCTTATTTTCTTAGAAACAAGTATTTCTATAAAATCAGACAAGTCTTATTTTATGAAGGAGGTTTAAATACTGTTAAGTGCTATTGCTGCGAGTAGGAAATGAGAAGGTCCTTCAGGTATCCTGAAATGACCTATATTAAATAATGTGGGACCTTTCCATACTAGCGAATCCCGTATTGTACTTTTTTTTCTTAAAAACCAACCGGCTCGTTTTCTTAGAAACAAATCGGTTCGTTTTCTTAGAAACAAACTGGCTCGTTTTCTTAAAAACAAACCGGCTCGTTTTCTTAAAAACAGGCCGGCTCGTTTTCTTAGAAACAAACCGGCTCGTTTTCTTAGAAACAAACCGGCTCGTTTTCTTAGAAACAAACCGGCTCGTTTTCTTAGAAACAAACCGGCTCGTTTCTTAGAAACAAACCGGCTCGTTTTCTTAGAAACAAACCGGCTCGCTTTCTTAGAAACAAACCGGCCCGTTTCTTAGAAACACACCGGCTCGTTCTTAGAAACAAACCGGCTCGTTCTTAGAAACAAATCGGCTCGTTCTTAGAAACAAACCGGCTCGTTTTCTTAGAAACACACCGGCTCGTTCTTAGAAACAAACCGGCTCGTTTTCTTAGAAACAACCCGGCTCGTTCTTAGAAACAAACCGGCTCGTTCTTAGAAACAAACCGGCTCGTTCTTAGAAACACACCGGCTCGTTCTTAGAAACAAACCGGCTCGTTCTTAGAAACAAACCGGCTCGTTCTTAGAAACAAACCGGCTCGTTCTTAGAAACAAACCGGCTCGTTCTTAGAAACAAACCGGCTCGTTCTTAGAAACAAACCGGCTCGTTTTCTTAGAAACACACCGGCTCGTTCTTAGAAACAAACCGGCTCGTTCTTAGAAACAAACCGGCTCGTTCTTAGAAACAAATCGGCTCGTTCTTAGAAACAAACCGGCTCGTTCTTAGAAACAAACCGGCTCGTTCTTAGAAACAAACCGGCTCGTTGTTAGAAACAAACCGGCTCGTTTTCTTAGAAACAACCCGGCTCGTTCTTAGAAACAAACCGGCTCGTTCTTAGAAACAAACCGGCTCGTTTTCTTAGAAACACACCGGCTCGTTTTCTTAGAAACACACCGGCTCGTTCTTAGAAACAAATCGGCTCGTTCTTAGAAACAAACCGGCTCGTTTTCTTAGAAACACACCGGCTCGTTCTTAGAAACAAACCGGCTCGTTCTTAGAAACAAACCGGCTCGTTCTTAGAAACAAACCGGCTCGTTCTTAGAAACAAACCGGCTCGTTTTCTTAGAAACAACCCGGCTCGTTCTTAGAAACAAACCGGCTCGTTCTTAGAAACAAACCGGCTCGTTTTCTTAGAAACAAACCGGCTCGTTCTTAGAAACAAACCGGCTCGTTCTTAGAAACAAACCGGCTCGTTCTTAGAAACAAACCGGCTCGTTCTTAGAAACAAACCGGCTCGTTCTTAGAAACAAACCGGCTCGTTCTTAGAAACAAACCGGCTCGTTCTTAGAAACAAACCGGCTCGTTCTTAGAAACAACCCGGTCGTCAAACCGGCTCGTTCTTAGAAACAACCGGCTCGTTTTCTTAGAAACAAACCGGCTCGTTCTTAGAAACAAACCGGCTCGTTTTCTTAGAAACAAACCGGCTCGTTCTTAGAAACAAACCGGCTCGTTCTTAGAAACAAACCGGCTCGTTCTTAGAACAAACCGGCTCGTTCTTAGAAACAAACCGGCTCGTTTCTTAGAAACAAACCGGCTCGTTTTCTTAGAAACAAACCGGCTCGTTTCTTAGAAACAAACCGGCTCGTTCTTAGAAACAAACCGGCTCGTTCTTAGAAACAAACCGGCTCGTTCTTAGAAACAAACCGGCTCGTTCTTAGAAACAAACCGGCTCGTTCTTAGAAACAAACCGGCTCGTTCTTAGAAACAAACCGGCTCGTTCTTAGAAACAAACCGGCTCGTTTCTTAGAAACAACCGGCTCGTTTTCTTAGAAACAACCCGGCTCGTTTCTTAGAAACAAACCGGCTCGTTCTTAGAAACAAACCGGCTCGTTCTTAGAAAACAAACCGGCTCGTTTCTTAGAAACAAACCGGCTCGTTTCTAGAAACAACCGGCTCGTTCTTAGAAACAAACCGGCTCGTTCTTAGAAACAAACCGGCTCGTTCTTAGAAACAACCGCTCGTTCTTAGAAACAAACCGGCTCGTTCTTAGAAACAACCGGCTCGTTCTTTAGAAACAAACCGGCTCGTTTTCTTAGAAACAACCGGCTCGTTTTCTTAGAAACAACCCGGCTCGTTCTTAGAAACAAACCGGCTCGTTTCTTAGAAACCTTAAACCGGCTCGTTCTTAGAAACAAACCGGCTCGTTTCTTAGAAACAAACCGGCTCGTTCTTAGAAACAAACCGGCTCGTTCTTAGAAACAAACCGGCTCGTTCTTAGAAACAACCGGCTCGTTCTAGAAACAAACCGGCTCGTTCTTAGAAACAAACCGGCTCGTTCTTAGAAACAAACCGGCTCGTTCTTAGAAACAAACCGGCTCGTTCTTAGAAACAAACCGGCTCGTTTTCTTAGAAACAAACCGGCTCGTTTTCTTAGAAACAACCCGGCTCGTTCTTAGAAACAAACCGGCTCGTTCTTAGAAACAAACCGGCTCGTTCTAGAAACAAACCGGCTCGTTCTTAGAAACAAACCGGCTCGTTCTTAGAAACCAAAACCGGCTCGTTCTTAGAAACAAACCGGCTCGTTCTTAGAAACAAACCGGCTCGTTCTTAGAAACAAACCGGCTCGTTCTTAGAAACAAATCGGCTCGTTCTTAGAAACAAACCGGCTCGTTTTCTTAGAAACACACCGGCTCGTTCTTAGAAACAAACCGGCTCGTTCTTAGAAACAAACCGGCTCGTTCTTAGAAACAAACCGGCTCGTTCTTAGAAACAAACCGGCTCGTTCTTAGAAACAAACCGGCTCGTTCTTAGAAACAAACCGGCTCGTTTTCTCAGAAACAAACCGGCTCGTTCTTAGAAACAAACCGGCTCGTTTTCTTAGAAACAACCCGGCTCGTTCTTAGAAACAAACCGGCTCGTTTTCTTAGAAACAAACCGGCTTGTTCTTAGAAACAAACCGGCTCGTTTTCTTAGAAACAAACCGGCTCGTTCTTAGAAACAAAGCGGCTCGTTCTTAGAAACAAACCGGCTCGTTTTCTTAGAAACAAACCGGCTCGTTCTTAGAAACAAACCGGCTCGTTCTTAGAAACAAACCGGCTCGTTCTTAGAAACAAACCGACTGGTTCTTAGAAACAAACCGGCTCGATCTTAGAGACCGGCTCATTTTCTTAGAAACAAACCGGCTCGTTCTTAGAAACCGGCTTGTTTTCTTAGAAACAAACCGGCTTGTTTTCTTAGAAACAAACCGGCTCGTTTTCTTAGAAACAAACCGGCTCGTTTTCTTAGAAACAAACCGGCTTGTTTTTAGAAACTAACAGCAGAAGCCAGGGACAAATTGCGTACTAACTAACCAGACTACGCCGCCACGTTAACAACAGAACAGTTAATAAAAGTTATAATCGTCTTTGTCTTGCCTTGGGAAACCTATCTACATAAACGAAACTAGTTTGATTCGTGTCTTTCGCCATGTTGTCAACATTAAATAAGGCTTGCCTGATTATATATATATGTATTTCTATAAAATCAGGCAAGTCTTATTTTATGAAGGAGGTTTAGATAATGTTAAGTGCTATTGCTGCGAGTAGGAAATGAGAAGGTCCTTCAGGTATCCTGAAATGACGTATATTAAATAATGTGGGACCTTTCCTCACTAGCAAATCCAGTATTGTACTTCACAGGAGGCTGTGGAAAGCGTTCCTTACGTCTATAAAAATTGCAGGAAACATTTTTCTGGTGTATTCGGTTAAACTATGTAAAAGGGTGCCTGAGCCGCAACTCGGTGAACAGCGGTGAGCACTGGGGGCGTCCGGTTTCCTCCATGAAAGCCCTGCGTCTTTCTTTAACGATTGCCTCGTATCCTTTCGCCAGGGTATTCAGTAGGCAGATGGGACTAAATCCTCCATTGCTCTTGGAGATAAGAACAACCTCAGTTTGTTTCCATTTTGCAGGTACTGTTTCCCTTCTGGTTGCTGTAGTGAACACCTGTGCAAGCAGACCCTTATCCTGTAGGTGCCACTCGCCTCTTACATGGCTCCCTGTCAAAGGGACTGTGTTACGGCAATCATTTGTTCGGAGCTAGGGTTCTTTGCTTCTTTGTGAGCAATGCCCTGGGCTTTCCTGCATTACCGTCCTGTAATACCTTATAGGGCTTTTCCCTAGGAGCGCTTTGAATCTCCTTAGGAAGGATGCGCCAGCTATTTACCTTGTTTCATACAAAAATTTTAATATGGTTCTTCACTTTCGATAGTTAGCCAAAGCTAGAGCTTCATCCCTGGGGTTTTGTGTGCGTTTTTTGAGTCACACCTTGCTCTGTTGCAGCCAGACCTGTTCTGAGCAACGGTCGTGTTTTACCAGTAGTTCGGTTGGCAGTCGCCCGTTTTAGGTGCACTGGCCCTATAGCTCGCGTGCAGGCCTTTATCAGAACGCCTGGGGGCTCCTCTGAAGTCTAGAGTAGTCCCGTGCCGGTGATTGCCTTGTTAATTTCTGTTCTGGTATCGCCTGCTGACTCCCCGAGTTCAGAAAGGAATTATTCAAATCTTTTCTGTGAGCAATTTGGCCTGTTGTAGCACGAGTATAGTCTCCACTTGTTAGCTACGTCCACCACGCGTATCCTGCTGCATTACCGTGCTTAGTTATTGATAGGAGGATTAGAATCACTGTGAGGTATATCTTCAATGAACCGAGAACCGGATGTGTTGACGTATTTATAATTTTATATTTTCCAAACAGTTTTTGTGGCAACATGGTTGCTGACTCTCAATGGTAATTCGATTAACAACGGGTATTGAACCGGTGACACACCTGTAATTGGCAATCATGACTACCGTACTAGCCTCCTACACCACGCCGCCACTGATACTGTAGGATATCATAGAAGCACACCCTCTCTTCATCTCTTACTCTCTCCCGTTTTCTGGCCTTACTCCAGGGGCAAACACAGCCATTAATGCTCAACAAAATGGTGCGGCTCTAAGCTAAATCGGGCGACTATTATAGGTTGAGAGGATAGCGATTTTATTCTATTCCTTCGGTGACTTTCCGCTAGTTTGCGTATCTATTTGTCTTTTCCACTGTCTCAGCCGTTTATCATTCTCTCTGATGGCATCTAAGTTTCATTAGGACAATGCCGACGAATAGCACGACGTTTTCAACTGGAAGGGCTACGCGGTCAAGAAGGCCGTCGAAGCGCCTAGTAAGCGATGCCAAGCCCTATTTCGACAAATTAAGTTAATTGCACTACGACAGGCCACTACGAAATTATGTTTGAGATCTTTGCGTCTCCCCAGGTCCCGTCCTTGATCAAATCCCTGCCAGCAAACCATCAACATGTCGCCACTCCTGTACCCCTCTAGTAATGTTGTTATGCTGTTGCACCACATTTTTGCTACGCGCTGCAGACTGCGCGCATATGAGCTTTAGTCGTCTCTAATCTACGTACTCTAAATGCAAATAAGATTGGCTCATTTGGTCTAAAAAACGTTCGTCCACGTTCGTTGTAGTGGGCCAGTTAGGTTTGTCAGAACAGACTAGCATAATATATTGTTTATTAAAGAAGACACTGCGAAAAATGATCCGAAAGCTGTTGCAGTACAGCCATTGTCACACTGAGGTAATTTCTAAGCTTCGTAGACGAGTTCTTTATATAGCTAGCAAACGCAGTTGTTTAAATCACAGTTTTTACACCTGCATAGTCATCCCGAGCGAAATTCTGGTGGGACAGAAAAGTCCCTTCGCTTTAAGCTTCACGGTGTTGACGGACCACTAACCTGTTTTGTAAATATGTTCCTTACACATTAAAGTAAACCAATACTGAGATTGCTCAGACACGCGTATAACTAACTGCACATCCGTCCTAGCCACGGATATTTGCTTGGCTACGAAAAAACGTAGGTTTTCTACACAAACTTTACAAGCAAATGTGCCTGCTTAGATAACATAATAACCACAGCTTTATCTGGCAAAATATCGCTGCGGATGAGAGCTTTAAACTTCAAAGATTAAACCGGATTCATTTCTTCAGATAAGCCACATATGCTGGAAGGCCACTGAGCACTTACCATATTTTTCGAATTCTGCACGTTGCAAGTACTATTTACTTCAATCGCTTAAGCCAATCTAGATATTTTAGTGTTAATTCGTATCTACTCGGCTGGCTTTATACTCTTAAAAAGCATTCGTGGCGTATGGCAAACAAGTGTGATGGGTTTACGTACGAGGCTACACTTCTGCTTAATCTAAGGAAGTGCTTTAGCGCGAGAATAAACACCTTGGGTCGCATGTGTCGACATGTTATCCGACGCTGTCGCAGATCGTTTCTATCTGCGGTGCCTGCACTAAAACTCGTGGCGTGGCTGAGACAACGACAGATATATTTCGCTTGCACTATCCTGAGTGACTCGTCAGTGAAGTAAGTGCCCTCTGGCTGCTTGGCAGACCGCAGAGATTTAGCTATTTTGGACCAATTGGACTGAAGAATGCTCCTAGCGCAAGTGCCGAGCCCAAGCGTGAGACAAAATTTAAGGTTTTCTAGTAATTTCACTATTATAAGGACACCTGCTGCCGCAAATAGTGTACCTAGTGCTACGGCTTTAGAGCAGCTGCCGTATTGAGTCAATATTTATTCAATTAGTAAAAGTCGTTACGTGGAAATTTAAAACTAAACAGAGTCCACACAACGACAAAATCCTATGCATTTACCGCCGCAAGTAGGACATTTAATTTCGGAATATTTGCCTACTTTTAGGCAATGCATGAATGTGCTCCACCGAATTTGCTTACTTTAAAGCTATCAGCACACGGTGATCTTCACTTTTGCACATATATTCCAAATCCATGGCATAACATTTATATACGAGTATATATTGTACGTTAGTCACGAGTTAGACTTAGTGGATAACACGTCATACCTGCCATACCTGATTTAAGTGGGGTATATTCACCGGTTTAGCGGGTTATTCGCAAATTCTTTCTTTTAAATACAGAGTTTAAAATAGTCTTCGCGCTTATAGTAAGCGTTTATTCTCAAATTAGAGTACACATGTGTATACAAGGCATAAAATATTTTTTTCTGGACTTCTTTAGTCACTTGTCACCTTTTACTACTCTAGCTGGGTTACTCACTCTAGCTGTGCTGTGGGTAAGAATGCCGCACGTTCCGATTTTTGTTTAGGATCTCCTCTAGCTCTCATAATTTCTTTCATGGATTCTATCGTCCCTTCCTACCTATCATCTTTCTACACACAACGCCTACGATGGCAAAACCATATATTACCCCATCGAAGTGATCCTGTAACTGTGTGTGCTAGACCTTTTCTGCCTCTTCGTTGCTGCGGCTGACCTCCTCTGCTTAAAACAGTCTCACAGTGTCGATTTTAGGTGTATCCGGTGCGTGTAAATTTCACGGCACACCTCTCATCTAGGTTTTGCAGGGCCGACTTTACCTTGTGTGGCAAAAACCGCAAATAAACACGATAAGAGTAATACGATTAGCTTTGACCTTCTCATGGGCAATAATTCTTGACGACTAACTCATGTATCGAGCCTTTCACTAAACACGTTTCACAGAGATGCAGATAAAAGATAACACGGGTTAGATAGTTGGATCAGATATAGACACCGACCGCAGGTAAGCCGCTCACATTTCTCCTATGTTAATACGGGAACCTATAAAAGTCCGAAATCGGGTGCTGGGTGAAAAAGGCTTACCGCAATCGTATCTTGAATCGAGCCACCGTGGTCGGTTTGGCATCAAAATAATTGTGCCTCATTTGTTTACATTACAATGTCCGGCACATGCCGTCGAGACTGCCGTTAGATATGCCGTTTGAGGCAAGATAAGCAATCGAGAAGGTAATGGCAGGTATAAACAAATCGGCACATCCAATGATATGAAAACAAAAAGCTTATAGCTCGCGGGTGGATAAAGCGCTGCGACAAATAAAGGGCTCAGACGGAAAACACCTAAAACACAGCGGAGCCAATAGACGTCGATAGTACGCAGGCTAGCAGAGGTCAAGAGAGCGATCGCGCAAGGTCGACAGGTGATACTGCCGAAAGCGCTGCAACAGACGCTGTGTTTTCGTAGTACTCGATACGGCTCATCAGGAAATCACGCGCATAACCTAACAGATCTAAGGTGTATATTGGTGGTCGAATCTGAACCGAAAGTATAACGACATGCTTGGATGGACTTTGGCAGATCTGCGGGCCGACAAGCCAACCCTAACAAAGCCAATTCAAGTGGACACCAAATCGCCAATTTAAGTGACGACGGGGAACCCCGATGGGAGCCGACGCAAGATTTGTTACAGTCGTAGTAGCCTTTCACTCGAAATGGTTCGAAGTGGAACTGGTAACGGAAGCCAACACGGCGTTAATCATTCGGATGCTGTATCGAATATATGACCGATCAGATTAGCTGGCAGATAAGATTTTTTATTAGCATCACGGTGCTTTAAATATAAAATCGCTGCCCATACACACTGCAAAACTGTAGTATTAGAATAATCTGCTTACAATTGGGCTTGTTAATAAATAGACTGATGTTAGGCTATGCTTGAATTATAATAGTAATCATGTATATAAAATGCGCATATAATGCCGCATGGCGTTTAACACAACATGCACATTATATATGTGGATGTTAATGTAATTATTTTGCTAATAGAATGCTTAGTATGGTTACTCGTGTTTGAGAAAAGTGGCCTCTATATTAGAGAGACAGAAATCTGCAGAGACGTAAAGCATTTCCAGACTATCTGAATATTCGAGCCTGGTGGCGTGGTGCGCGTTCGCGTGCGCCTCGCGTCCAGAGGAGATACATAGGTGCGCGGGTTCGATCCGCACTGTTAGAAATTTGTATTTATAGGGTTCCGCCTTACGAAGCAATGCGAAAGCAAACTCGTGGACGTTAAATGTTGGCTAAGAGTCAGCCCGAAAAGACAATCTAAATGCTATACCGGAGGGAACCGACGCCACGCGCAGATTAAAAAGTATAATTGCACTTTTAGCAGACAGGATTAAGTTGTTGAACGAAATCCAGCGCCGTGGTAAATAGAACAACCTAGATACAAACACCAGCGTTAAGGAATCCGGAGCAACTCGCTCTTTAGGTAAGGAACTGCTCCCTCCTTAGCAAACCTTACAGCCCCTCGTCTTCTCTACGTTGGTTACCGAAATAGGTACTGCTACTCGCCGCAAGGTGGTTAATCGGAAGTTGCCCTTGCCGTAAGGAATACTTTTGACAAAGGAACCCATCAGGGCTACCGTAGGCATTCCCTCCGCGAGGCATTGTACGACCGCCAGTTTAGATCGCCTTCCAGGAGGGTCGCGATCCCACTAAAAGCGAGGGCAGCAACGCGACAGACCTTCCCCAGGAGGTCCTCTGTTGTGTCTCCGCTGCCGCTGGCAAATACCGCTGCATTTGCCAATAACTGTTGGAACTTCGATTAGAGAACAACCGAGTTATCCTCGACGAGTAGTATGAAGGCGGGTTTGCGCTGATTAGCCGATGGTGTAGCAGCTTGAGAATGCTCTGGTAGTCATGATGTGCACCCAATATGATATAGGAAGCGCAGGAGATATCACCACACCGGAACATCAGAAATGGGATATATCCACCCTTGCACTACATTACACATAGCTAGGCACAAAGGGAGGGCTTTACGGTGCACGAATGCATAAATACAGAGCTGGATGTAAATGTTTATATCTCTGTATACAGGTAAATATGGTAGATAGTGTTTCTAAACAGGTGAACGGCGGTTGCAGACAACACTAATACGCAAAACTATGGTAAACAAAGACGGTGTTTTCACCTGCTTAACGGCGGAATTACGGCCGAAATTCGGCCACTGTAGCGAAAACGCTTTTGCGACGATCTTCGCTAGGCGGGAACACGTGTTTCAGGAAGATCTCGATCATCACACGTTCGCTGTCCAGAGAAAAAGAAGACGACCAAAGCTGCGTAATGTGATACATTTTAGCAGTGACATTAAGTATAAAATACACAAATATACAATTCCCAGATCTACAAAAACACATACATAATTGCAACACGTAGCATTGCGTTCACCTCAACATGGTAAGGATACATGTGTTTACCAATAGATACATAAGTGCCGAATAAGTTATAGTCCAAGCAAATAATATCTGAGCAATTGCAACTATACAAAATGCAGCCTTCAAACATCGACGCGCGTATATGTAATATAAACATTCATGTTTCTTCTGTAAATACGCCCTTTTCTATGGAGGAACACTTCTGTGACGTAATATTTTTAGTTCAAGCGTTCAGTCAAATGATTCTCGCAGACATGAACAATTGAACACTTAGTGGGTGGGTCAAGCTTCTCGCTACGAGCAGCTCCTTTGAGGTGTAACCACCGTTTTTAATGGCGTAAATTGGACGGTTTTCATTATCACTTCCGTAGCTGGCACAATCACTGATATGAAATTGTGAAATAAACCTCCATATTTAGGCACGACGCATATTATGCATGTATCGTAAACACATGTTAAACGTGAAAAACGACGTCTGAACATAATTACCGGTAGAGAATGTGTGACATAGCCAGCAACTCTGACACATCCAGGTTTTCCAAATTCGATTTCTGGGCGACAGATCTTCAGTACAGGGCTGTCTTGCTTTTAAATGACGTATTTGTCTAGAGAGGGTATATGCTACAGATATATGCTTGCATACCCCTGTTTATTATATTTTTACGGCGAGGCGAATTTCATAACTACTACACTAACGCTTGCTGTGTCATTAAAGGCTAACAGCGAATCAAAATCTGCCTGTTTAAAGGGTACGTTGGAAATTTGCTATATATATATATATATATATATATATATAGCAAATTTCCAACGTACCCTTTAAAGAGGCAGATTTTGATTAGCCTGTTAGCCTTTCAATAATATATATATATATATATATATATATATATATATATATATATATATATATATATATATATATATATATATGTGTGTGTGTTTTTTTCTAGCGGATTCTATACCTTCCTGCCTAAGCCTCGTTTTGCTCATGCTAACTGGGAGTATTAAGTACGGATTTGTATGGAACATAGTAAAATAGGCAATTTACTATATTTGTCCTGAAGGAACTCTCTTGAGGAGGAAGAGATAACTTAACCCACCGAGCTCTCTTTTGGAGACAGTTGAGCTAAAACACAGAACTCACGTAGGACGGCGGCGGTGCCGCCTGCGTCAAGCGACCAGCGTTCGATGGTGCTCACACGAGGCCTTCGCCCACACATGGATGTGCGCCCATGACTGTTTAGCTATTGCTTGTATGACACTTGACTGCATAGTTATTTGCTCTCTTATTTGTCTGTGTCACTTTTATGTGGATCACGTGGGTATCCGCCTTTGCCGCTGGCGTGTCCTGACGTCGTCCTCTATCTCGCCACCACTGCAGGTGCTGTGGTGTGTCCTGTTCTCGGTGATGATTGTCGTGGCAACGTGTGGCAACCTCGTCGTCATCTGGATCGTTCTGGCGCACAAGCGGATGCGCACCGTGACCAACTACTTCATCGTCAACCTGTCGATCGCCGACACGATGGTATCGACGCTCAACGTCATCTTCAACTTTACGTTCATGCTGCGTAACGAGTGGTGGTTCGGCGAATGGTACTGCAAATTCAGCAACTTTGTGGCCGTTGTCAGCGTCTCGGCGAGCGTCTTTACGCTGATGGCCATATCTATAGACCGGTAAGCAGCATCGCACAATCGCACCGCAAGCCAATGGGCATGTATGTATACAAGCATGTAATCATTTATTTATTAGCACCCGGGCTGGGTAAATGTGTTTATGTTACACCACAGTGTTTCGACACAACAATCAATCTAGCGTTTTGCCATTTCTGCTATGGACCGAACCGCCGGACAAACCGCGGCGTGGTATTTATCACATTTACTCCAGCATTGTTTGCATCGACATTCGTCTTGTGGTTTATGGAAACCCTCCATGTTGCATAGAACGTGATGAAATCCGTTCCGCATAAATACGTCAAAGACGCACGTTTTTTTTAGATTCCATCGTTCTTGCAGCTCCTCTGTCAGGAGTGGGCTACCTTCCAACACGTGGACCACCCAATTTCTGCACGTATTTGAAAGCGCAAAAACCCTCTTTCTCTCAAAAATAAACACTTTACCCCATCAATTAAACGCAATTCGTTCACTCCCACCTTATCCCATATTAGTGAAATACCATTTGTGGCGATAGGTGCTATCTGTATCCCAAAAAGAGCGACTGCTGCATCGACCGAAATCATATGTGGGCACTTAATTGCCGCCGTTGCGATAGTGGCCTTTCTAATCCTCTCTTGCAAGTGTAATCGAAAGCTACTGCTCCTTATTGACAAGGTGAGCCCTAGATATGTACATTTATTTACAAATTTTAATTCCTTTCCTCTGATTTGAAGTACCCCTGGCCAGACGGCCGCCCCTTCGAATTTTCATGGCTACTGTCTTTTCCCAATTAACCTTCAAGCCCTTTTCCTCCATGCATGTAACTAGTCGATTGATTGTTTGTTTCACCCTGAAAAGGCTACAACCAAAGATTACGACATCATTCACGTACAGTAAAATGTTGGCCTATTCTCCAGCCTATCCTTATCCGTTCTGGAAACCCACCTAGAAGAACGGAAAACAGTAGTGGACTTAGTCCATCTCCCTGCGCGACACCTGTGGTTTGAATTACCTCCCCCGCAATGCCAACCCCGTTGTCAATCAGCACCGTGTTTTGTTTTAAGATGCTGATGAGCAACCTCAGCATTGCTCCCGGCACTCCCTTCTAGCTAGCTCTTCAACTATCTTATCCCTTGGTGCTATGTCAAACGCCGCTTTCAAATCTACGAACACCGCAGATAGGCCATTCTTCGGCCCGGGCAGCGTATCCCAGATTGCTCCGAGCAGCTCCCCAATTGCTGAGTGTGTTGACCTTCTATTCCCCTCCAAGCCTCTGGCTCCGTTTCTATACCCTTTCCTTTGGAAATTACTATTAAGGTCGCTTCCTTCCAGGCCTGCGGAATTTCCCCAGTGTTTAAGCATCTATTAAATAGAGGTTGCTTTTTTTGTTCATGAGATACGCCTCTACCATAGCGGTAATGCGCGAGATGGCACCAATGTTACGATGAGCAACAACGATGTCATCAGCATACATTACTACCACGGCATGTTGAAACTCTTGACGCACGTATTGAACAAGGTCGGCCAGAAGCAGCGTGAACGAGATGCAGCTTAGTGGGTCGCCCTGAAGAGTCCCAACATTCTGCGTTAGCTCACGCACGCCACTCCTTCCCTCGGCCAACAGAACAACTAGAAATTACTCGCAGAAGAGCTCCACCTATGCCAATCTGTCTAAAACAATCGATCATAAGATCGCGCGGAGCCTTGTCAAAGGTCTTGACGCAGTCAATGAAGACTGCATACAGGTGGCCTCCTGGACGAGACACCGCCCGCTCTACTTCGGATTGCAAAACGTGGATGGCGTCGCGGGTCCCCATGCCTTTTCTAAATTCGAACTGCTCGGGAGGCAGAGCATGGTTTGCTACATTTGCAATCCTTTCAATCATCAGCTTACAGAATATTTTCGTGAGCGTTCGCTCAGACGCCACTCCCCGGTACAGATTTGGGTCACTTCTATCATCGCCGTGTTTACCCTTGAATACCAGAGAAAGCCTAGCAATGTGCCAAACTCTGGGCATTCGCCCTTCCTCCATAAATCTATTAAAGAAATCACAGAGGATCCCCTTCAAGAGCGGCTCCGATTGCACCCAATGTTCGTAGTAGACCCGATCTGGCCCACTACTTTTCCATCTAGGAAGGGATCGGATAACTCGGCATACTTCTTCTTCCTCAAAGAGAAGATTCATTGTGTGCTGCTCAAGTGTAAGTGGATACTCAACCTCTGCGGCCGAGTTTTTTACGTGAGGGTTGAACAGCAGATTCGTCAAGTGACGCTCTACCTGCTCGTCACTCAGTGAGTGCCGTATCCCCTTACGAGAGCGGTTTATGTAGGCATGAGGCTCCCTTTCTGCTCGTTCAAGCAGACGGGCCTCCTCTCGCCTCGCATGTTCGACCTTATAGTCACGGCATAGCCCTATGTAGGACTTTCTATGAGACGCGTAGACCTGTCTTCGCCTTGCTTGGAGCTGTGGATCTGCTCGGGCTTTTGCTAGTCTCAGCAAGTTGAGTAGTTCTTTATGTCGGAGGTAACAAGTCCGTGTGAACCACGGCCGGGATCTCCGCGGCTTGAACTTTTTCCACTTAACTGCGCTCTGCATTACTCCTTCGAGAGTCCGACAGCAGACATCTACATCACTTCCGGCCAATACACTCTCAATACCGACTGGAAGCGCGGCTAAATCGAGTTGACGGGTCGGCTTCATCTGTGAACGTTTCTGCTGTTCCTGCCCTAGAGCAGGCACGCGTACTACAGCTCGTACAGGTAGATGCTTTCTTGAAGCAAGCTCCAGAACTTCAAAGCTCTAAAACTCAGTACGATCAAGATTATAAAACAATAAGTCTATGGTACTCCTGCCGCTATGGCAGACGTAGGTGCAGTCATTTCGTGCATTAGCACACACAAAACCCACATCATCCATAAGCTGCAGGAGAACTTCCCCTTTGTCGTCATTAGCTCCCTCATCTATTCTGCAATTAAAGTCACCTCCAACGATTGTTGGAGCCCTAAGGTCAAGACCCGAGAGTCCCGCGAATACGACGTCTGTAACTTCTGCAGAATTAAATGTCGGAGGGAGATAAAACACGACAATTTTAACACTTCCGGATGAAAGTGTCATATAGTCTTCATCTTTTCTTATACATCGCATAGGGCACAATTAGTTACGTAGATAGACAGAAAGTCCTCCTATTGGTCTGCCCAATCCCCCAACAGGCATGGCGGCCAACTGATCAAACCCTTGCATCTCATCGAAATGCAGTTCTTCCCGCTGGAACGTCTCTACCAAGAGGGCGATGCCTATTTCTCAAAACAAATCATCTGGCATTAGATCCATTGCCGCTTTAAGACCTTCACAGTTATACAATAGTATTCGTCGAGGTATGGTTGCCTCCGAACACACCTCTGTACCACTATCTAGTCATTTTGAGGGGTGAGGGCCGTTTTTAGCCACAAAGCTTTGCATGACCATTTTCTCGAATGGAGCGGCGCCGTTCCAGCGACGGAAATACACACCCTTCATCCTGAAGTCCTCCTTGGAGCATCGCACGAAGTCCTTACTCTCAGGTACAACGCAAAATAAAGCCCATTTACCTTTTGTATGCAATTTAAATATTGCATCAACTTTAACATCTTTGTCGGCCAGCCAGCCTCGCAGGTCCATTGCCGACGTATCTGCAACTAGTCCTTTGAAGAGCTTTGAAAATAGGTTTGTTGATTTTTACAAGTACTTTACATACTTTCAAATTACTATTCGCTTCTGCTGCACATCCCGCCCGGAGACGGTTGGCCGTTCTCCGTTTATATGTAACGGGAATAAGCCCTTTCTCCTTGTCCTCTTTACTCTGCCTCTGCGGTACGTTGTTTTCATCCTTCTCCGCAAGTCTCATATCGATCGCGCCGCTTTCAGCTGGAGCTGTTGTGCCGCTCGATCTCTCCTGCGCCTTCTTCCTCTTTGACGGCTTTGCACCACCACCACCTCCGCTACTGCTTTTGATGTTGTTGTTGCTTCTCTCCGCCGAATTGGCTTTGTCGTTTGTCTCCTTGTGCATCTCCAGTGCGACGTCATCAGCTCGGCCAGCTGGACAAGCTATTGATATAGCTGTCAGTGAAGCTGCGCCGGCCGCACCATCTACTGAGACGTGGGGGAGACATATCTCCATATCTTCAGTCTCGCCACCGTCCCGCCACGACACCGTCTAGTGGTGTCGTGGGGAGTTTCCTTGGTGCAGTGCAATTTACGGGAAGTTTCGAAACGTTCGAATCTAACACCCTGCCACTATCGTTTGGCGCATTTTCCGGGTTTTGTGAGTGTGGTGTCGCGTTTGTTCTTCTTGCCTTTATTGCTGGTAGTCCCGATGTTAGTCCGAACGTTCACCTGCTCCATGGCGTCGAAGAACTTCAGCCTGGTGTCGAAGAGTAGCCTTGCCAGCTGCAGCAGCAGTGCTTCTGGCGTTACCACTGCGCCTGGACCCCGAGCCGAACAATCCGCGCACTTTTTCACGTGAATAGCCTCTTCAGAGGTTCTTCGTTCTTCATAGTCCTTGTGTATGGCCACCAAGTGACAACCAGAACACAAATTCCAGGCGGAATCGGCTGAAAAACCGGAGCCGCAAACGAAGCAGCCTATGCAGGGCGCCGCCATCTTGCCATTTGTTGTTTATGTTAAAAACTCTGCCAAAGTTGGCGTATAGTTTAGATAGAGTGTGGCAACACCTATCTCAAGCTAATTTTTATTTGCTTGAAAAGTGCTTCACACTATACATGAAGCGAGTACTTTGCCTTTCAATCAAGGCGAGAAGCCGCTTCGTGTATGTATTGTCGGACTGCGCGCCGATGGTGGAGGTGCTTCGGCTTAGGCTGCGTATGCCATTGACGAAGCCACTTAACCATTTCTTGGGAGAGAGGCGACGCAAATTCACGGAAGCAGCGACGGAGGTAAGAACGCTCGACGTCTTTAAGTCTCCTTGGTTGTGGGCCGGGGTGGCCTGCGATGACAGGCATGTATATACCAGGTACATCGTACACGGATTCCATCACCTCGTATGCTCCCGTAGGGAGTTTAATGAAGACTATATTACTCAGGGTATTTGTCGGTTCTGCTCGCAGCAATGCGCTAAGTACCACGCGGTTGATTGTCCGGCACTGCAACGAAGATCTTTACACTTCTTCTTTCGGTGGATTGGCAAAACAACAAGTATTTATGTTTAATAATAGCATGAACTATTTTGTACATACTCTATTTGAGTGAAATAAATACGATTGATTGATTGAATAGAGGTTGCCAGCATGGCGCGAGAACTAAGGTATCTTTCATGTGTTCATTCCTTATCAAATAATTTCCGTGCGTTTTCCCCCGTGGTGCTCTGTCGATTGTTTCCATTACTTCCCTGAGAGTGATTGTCCTCATTATCCAGACCCTAGCTTCCTATGTCGATTGATCCCAGGGGCCTTTATAATCTAGCGGCGCTTTCGGGTTTGTATCCGACCCGTCCAAGATCCTCCCAAAATTTCGACTAACCTGCCCTCCTCTACTGAACATTGCCTTCTCCCCTTCCGCTTCAGCCATGTATATAGCCGTTCTTCAGTTTCCCTTACTGCTGCTCATTTTTTTTCCCAGTACCTTTGCTTTTCTTTTTTATATGAGGTCTTAACCAACCGTTTAACCAACGAACCCAACGGCCGCATAACCGGAACGATTTTTACGTATTCCGCGTCAATCTATTCGGCTGCTTGGCTATCCTACACCGCTCATTAAACCAAGGTCTTTCGCTTCTCTTCTGCACCGGCAGCATCGCGGAATTTAATAAGCCTACCAGGCTGCGTTCGTAGCAATCTATCTGTATTGCCCCTGACATCGGGAGTACCTTGTTAAGCCCTTGTAATAAGATATTACCGTTAAGCCGTCTTCCTGAGCCTTCCCCCCTTCTTCGCTGTTGAACATTCCCCTTAATTTTCACCCAGATGCCCATCGGTATATGCTTTCTAAGTCCCGCCCCTTCCTGTAAAGGATTGTGTTCCCCTGCAAATGTTACGTCCCTTCTATCCATATCTGTTGCAAATAGGTCACTGACTGACGAACCGGAGTGCCATTCATGTGTAAACACATTCGCCTTGTTGACTACCCAGCAGCCGATCTCATCCAGTACGTCTAGCAAGGCTACCGTTCTTTCCAAATAATTTCTGTCTAATCTCGCATTAAAGTCCCTTCTTGTAATTATTGGAGCCTTTCTCGGTAACGCTTCTATACCCAGCAAGAGGCGCTCAATCATCGTTTCCGTTGACTCCGTTCCCGTCAATTGCACATATGTGGCCATTTGTTCTAGTTTAGGTGACGCTACTGCAATCAGATTGTCTGCTACTATTTTCACGTTCCTTTCTCCCACTAATGGTCTAGCAAAAACTGATACTCCCCCGCTTGGCCTACCCGGACCCTCTCTACAGGACGCCGGAATATGGTACCCATAGAATCCCCGTATATCACACTGCTCTCGCGTCCAGGTTATACAGGCATATGTATACATGCCTTTGTTTCTTACACAAGTGCACCGCCTAACGTGTGCGTTAATGACAGCCAACATTCATCATACGAGCAAAGATTTTCAGTCAAACCGTCAAATAATAAGTTTGCGTTAGCTGAGTGTGCTAATTTGGCCATACGTCATAAAAACATTTTAATAGTTCGTTTCACTATCACGATATGGTATCACTTTTTGACGGCGGGTTTAAGCTGTGTATCTTTTGGTTTTGTCTATAGAGGTGTGTCAAGTACCATGCGGTGGAAGCGCAGGACTGGAGCATAAATTGTTGCACTACTTTTCCTATTAGAAGATTGAAGACAGATGATGGTCTATGAAAACTGCCTTATCAAGGAAGTGGGTAGTATACTCAATTTAAATGAAATAAGCAGAACTTACCTAAAGTAGCCTGAATAACAATATATATTAGCCTACTAGCTATTTCTGTTTGGCCTGGTTGGACATTGTCTTCCAGCTGCATTCCTGTGCTGAGAAAAACAAATACGCCCAATTACGAGTAATAGGGTAAGGAGTGTTCAAATGAACGAGCAAAAACAACATTGTGAATATAATAAAAGTATTTATTTAAAAGTAATCACCAAAGGCGTATACGTGGCGCCTGTCACATGCAAAACCAGACCTGAGATCCAAGGCGTTTAACACATCCAACAGCCAACATCCAACATGAGGTACACAAAGCGGCTTCTTGCTCATATCGATAAACAAAGCCCTCGCTTCACATAATGAAAATACAGCTCTTAGTATGGTTGAAATTTGCCAGCGTAAGGTGGTATCATACCCTGTTAGAACCATACATCAGTCCCGGAAAAACCTTAGGCACAAAAAGCCTCACTGCTGAAAACGGACAGTCTTCGAGCACTGTCTGCTTGCCCGTAAAGAGAGTCAAGAGCCGTACCGCCTCGCTTACATTTCCTGCGAACGTCGTTCCCGTGTAACAAATATAACAAGATACAAGAAAGAGTCAACAAACTCCAGAGGTTGATCACACCTTCTCGCATAAATTCCTACCACGGATGTTTGGTAATTCTATCAGACGTAACCAACAAAGTCAGCGAGGAGAAAGGTAAACGAGACGCAGCTTAACAGGTCTGCTCGCGGAGTTTCCACATTATGCTTGATTTTCAACACACCACGCTAATCCTTTGCTAATAAGGTGTCTTCGCCTTAAAAAAAGCTTGCTATAGCACTCAGGAGAAAGCCAGTCGCTCGTGCTTGTTGGAATGATTAACCCAGTAAATGACGAGGGGGCTTTGATGCAGTCAATAAAGACTGCATACAGATGATCTCGAGGTTTTTCCACAGCTCCTTCGATTTCCGACCGGAGCACGAGGATTGCATGGCGAGTTCTTCTCCTGAAGCAGAATTGCGTTGGTGGCAGTGTCTGTTCAGCAACGTGCTCAGTCCGCCGAATAACCAATTTAGAAAATCTTCTTTGATGGGCGCTCCAACATCACTCCACGGTAGATAAACGATCTGGATTTTGTTTGGCATCATCATGCCTACCCTTGAACAGAAGAAAAAGCCTGACGACATTCCAGACTTTAGACATACGCCCCCTTTGCATGATTATGTTAAAAAATCTCAAAGAGTTTTTGCCGCCAAGAGAGGGAGTGACTAGGTTTAGTACGCATAGTCAACCTAGCGCATGTCACAGGTGGTATCGATGTCAGAATATACCTCAAGACCGCATACCTTCCAGTCCAAAATATTTAGATCAATTATTCTTATTGCAGACCAACGCGGCGGGTTGTATCGCTCTCGCCAAATACAAAGAACATCAAAAAAGGCCAACACTGGTTGGTGTTTTTAAGCAGCTTCATCAAGAAAATCGAAGTTTTTAACTTTACGGTTTGAATTTTTAAGGGGAGGTCACGACGCATCCTTCCATTGCATGGTGTCCTGCTTTATCTCTGCCACGAAGTGATGGCACCAACTCTCGCCGATGCCGATCCGCTACAAAAAGCAGGGCTCTTTTGACACCAAAGCTAGTGTTTCTGTGCTAGCTCCATGCGCAGCTCCTTCTGCGGTTCGCTGAGCTTCTTCCGGTAACCCAAGCTGTCATGCACAATCGTCCACACTGTTCCAAAGCTGGCCCCAACTTCTCGCTAGGCAATTTACGTTGTTGACGCATTCGGCCGTGATTTGCGTGTTTGCCTGGTCTCGTTTCGGTTCGTCGCGCAAACACTCCCGGCCTGTACAAAACGCAAACACTCCCGGCCTGTACGGGCGCTTCAATTTCTCACTGGCTTGTAGGACACACAGTCTCCGCCGTATACGGCCAGCACCCGGCGGTGAATATCGGTCAGTTGAACATGTACAGCAGTCAGAAATCGAATGCACTTTCCTGCTTATCAATCATTGAATTTTGCAATGACAACGCTACGGTTTCTTCACACAGCTGCCTGCTACTTCCCTCCGTCATGTGCAGGCTCCTGCGCATACGCACAGTCATGCTGGGCGCTCCATTTACGTCCCTAGATGTCTCACTACGTTATCCCAAAAAGGCATATTCAAATTTCAGCTCGCTTGCTTGATACATTTCTTCTTTACTAATTTGAGCAGCCCTTATATTATGCACATTTAGATATAAATGACCTACGTATTTAGGCACCAATTGTTGGGTAACACAATAATCAACATCAAACTCAAATATCAAATATGGTAGTAAGTTAAACCGCAACATAAATATATATATATATATATATATACATATATATATATATATATCCATCTTGCAATGCAGAAGGCTTTTCAGGTCTGATTTGGTCGTGTATTTATCTATTTGTGCCTAATAATACACTATTTAATGATTACTGGCACACTTCGTAAAACGTGTTTCAAAATATGTAATTTTTACTTTAATTAATAGATATAATGAGCACATTTTAAATTAATATTTAATGAAAAACGCACTATATATATATATATATATATATATATATATATATATATATATATATATATATATATACGTAGCCGATGATTATGACTACATCGACCTACTAATGCATTCGTTTTTTCTTCGTTATCATGTATGACCCCTCGCTCGCCAGGAAGTTGCGTTTAAGGCGCTACTTCCCGGATGTCGCTCTTTTCCAAAACCATTCTGTCCCGTTTGGATGTTCGGTCGTTTTCTGTGTCGTATCGTACCAATATCTCGATTGATGTTTGGTGGTGCCGCGTCTGTTCAACTTTTTCTTTGTTCCAAAGACAACGAACGGGTTTGTGTAATATTTTATCAACCACCAGCACTAGCTCGATCGACAACGACGCACGCTGAAATAATAAACTCGTATCGAGCTGTAGTAGATTTCACTATACAAAAAGAGGGAGAGAGATAGGGGGGATATTGGAGCACAAAAGAGGGGGGGGGGAGGAATAGGGAAGTTGTGTGATAACAATATATCTTGAAGAAAAGGCTCTTTTTGTAGTAGTCGTCTGGAGAAAGTGGTTGACTTCGAGGGAAGAACTCAAAGTTCTCCTCGTAGCAAAAAACAGCGAACGCCCGTCGCCACAGTGGCCGGCTCGCTCGTTTACCTCTAAAGGAATCCGCTTTTCATCATCATTGTCCTGCGTTTGTTCTTTCCGTTTATCGGTCTATTTTTCTTCTTTTTCTCGTAATAATTCTTCCTTTTATCCTTCGAGTTTCACTTCTTCTTTTTTATCCATTGTTTATTGCTTTCTTTACTGTTCTTCGGCATTTCACCAGCCTCTATCTCTGACCAGCCGTCGACTAACAACCTGTCGTTGCCCTCTCCATGACCACCATACCATCATGCCCACCAACAGTAGAATCACTACTCCACCGCCACCTCAAGCTCTACCAGTAACATCAGCATTAGCAACCTAAGCAAAGCATCGGCACACTCTTCGCACTTAGCCCGGCCACCATCAACAACAATCGACATTAGCGAGACCCTTCATTCGCCCCCGGGCTTCTTCTTGTCGCTGCTTTTTCTCATTTATCTCCCCCCTATTCCCGACCTTCTCCCTCGTTGGCTGGCTTTTCCCGCACCTGCACCCTCCTCCCCCGCTCCCCCACCTCCGACCTCCCTCACCCCGGCCTTCCCCACTGTTCATTCCATCTCTTGCTTCTCGTTCGTCTTGAACGTCCGCCCACACTTTGTATTGCTTCTCTCGCCGGCTTTGGGTGCGCCCTTTCGGCGCGGACACTTTCCGTGTGACTGAAGTGGCTTTAATCGCTTTTGACGGCCTTTACGTCTCTTCTCCTTTTTTGTCCTTGTTTCTTTCGTGTGTGCCTTGGTCGCCTTCTTTTCCCTCTCCTCGCCGTCGTCGTTACGGTGTGCGTCCTGCAATAGCCCCACGCCCTAACCTTAGCCTGCGTTTCCGGCACCTGCACCGGCGAGGTACGCGGCCGGGTGATTGAATTTGTCAGGTCGGTCGGCAGTAGTGCATCGAGGGGTTGTGCTCCTGGCCCTTTGGCCCACCCATTTCCTGTTGTTATCTCGCTCTACCAGTGACGTCGCCCAACTCATCGATCATAGACTGGACCTGCTCATTCTGGCGACAACAGCGATCGTGAGCAACTTTCAAATTCAAACGCGATTATGGTTCTTTTTTATTCTCTTTAGGACTGTCCGCCCGTCACAATAACAGTGTACGCAGTGATCACTTTTGCTCTAGTAAAACGTTACTGATTGCTTATGCAACTCGAACGCAAAAAGGCAGGAATCTCTTCATGTTTTTTCCGCGTACCATCTTCAGATCAACAACGACACGACATACCCATGGTGATCACATAGATGTTGAATATGCGTGGGCTCTTATTATGAGTTCTGCATACCCGGAAAGGCAAACCGCATTCAGTCCGGGCAAATCACCAATTTATTTGTTTATCACCAAATCAATTTTCGTCGTGATCCGTGTTGATTCCTCAATGGCTGCTCCGAGCAGTTCCCCAATTGCTGAGTGAGTCGATCTTCCTTTCCAAAATCCATGCTGCTTTTTCCTTCTTTTCGTTGTGGTATTACTTCCTCTCCTTCAAGAGAGACTCCAATCTACTCGCTGTTTCTACCTAGAATATCTTGTACAGGCTGTTTTTCATTGCTATTCCCCTCCAAGCCTCTAGTTTCGTTTTTACACCCTTACCTTTGGGAATGACTATTGAGGTCGCTTTCTTCCAGACCTGTAGAATTCGCTAGTATTTAACCATTCATTAAATAGGGTTTGATAGCATGGCGCAAAAACTAGAGTATTTGTGCTCATTCCTTATCAAATCCTTTCCACGTATTTTCCCGTGGTGTTCTGTCAATTGCTTCTATCTTTCCCCGAGAGAGATTGCTCTCATTATCCAGACCCTAGCTGTCGTTTGATTCAAGAGGCTTTCATATTCTAGCGGCGCATTCGAGGTTGCATCCGATCCGGCCAATATTCTTCCGAAATGTTCAACTAGCCTGCTCGTCTCTACTGGACATAGCTTTTTTCCCTGTCGCCTTACCCACGTATGTGGTCGTTCTTCAGCCTCCCTTATTGCTGCCTAGTCTTTCTTATCCCAGTACCTTTGCTTCTCTTCCTTATACGATTTCTTAACTAACCGTTTAACCAGCGACACCAACGACCGCATAACGGAAACGGTTTTTACGTATTCTCGCGTCAACCTACTGATCTGCTTGGCCACCTTGCACCGTTCGTTAAACCAAGGTCTTCCACTTCTTGTCTGCAGTGGCAGCATTGCAGAACCTAATAAGCTTACCAGGATGCGTTTGTAGCAATCTATCTGGATTGCCGCAAGCACCGGAAGTGCCCTGTTAAGTCCTTGTATTAAGATATTGCCATCAGCTTCCTTTCTGAGCTTTCCGTTCTCTCGCTCTTGAATATGCCCCCGAATTTTTACCCACATGTCCGTCAGTATATGTTTACCGAGTCCCGCACCTTCCTGTAAAGGATTGTCGTCCCCTGCAAATTGCATGTTCCTTCTGTCCATATCTGTTGCAAATAGGTCAATAACTGATGACCCGGACCGGCATTCATATGTGAACACATTCGCCCTGTTGACTACCCAGCAGCCGATCTCATCTAGTAAGTCAAGCAAGGCTACCGTTTACTCCGAATCAATCTTGTCTCATCACGCATTAAATTCCCCGTCTATGATCATTAGAACCTTCCTCAGTTACGCTTCTATCCCTACCAAGAGGCGCGCAATCATTGCTTCTGTTGACTTAGTCCCCGCCGGTTGCACATGTGTGGCCACTAAGACTGTCTGCTACTATTTCCACGCCCCCATTATTGGTCTAACAGGAACAGATATTTCCCCGCCTGGCCTACTCGGATCCACTCTACATAAGGCCAGCGCATGGTACACGTGGACACCCCGTATAATAAACTGCGCTCGCGCGGAGGTGTCCGTCAAAATAACAACGTCTACCCTTTTGCATACGTCGTCCCCGAGCAGATCTAACACCCCTCTTCCCTTGCAGTTTTATATCACTATCTGAATAGCCGCATCCACTACTGGATCTTGCTGGATCCGCTAGTTCTCACAGGTGAGGGGCCTGTTCACTAATGTTTTCAGATGTGTCAGGTCAACTTGGAATATGAAGAGGATGTCCTTGCACGATCTGTGCTGCTGTCCTGCCGTGTAGGTCTGGTCCTATCAGCGTTACTGGTCGTGAGTTGCAGCATAGGCGACGTGTCTAACGGGGCACCCATTAGTCCTCCCAGAATGCTTGGGATAATAACATCGTTGAAATCACCTGTTGCACTATATCCTCTACCCTCAGCAACAGTACGTGCTGCTCACCCAAGTTATTTCCGATGCTCTCAAGTGAGGCACTTTTTACGGCTGGATCCTTGGTGGTTGGGGTGATTGAGATTAGGTTGACGCATCGTTGACCTTGAGGGAGTACCAAGTACGCCGAGAGATGTTGTCAGACGCCTGTATGCGGCCCACAGATATGGCACCACGCGGCATTCAAGCGCTCCCCAATGCTATTTTGGGACGTTTTTTAACTATTCCATGCGCTTTACCCTATGTGGACATGAGCCTTATGTGGCTTAATGTCCTCCAAAACACAAACTGCATCGAGCCTGGGTTTTGCTATTCTTCGGTGTGTTCCTCAGGTGTTTTGCAGAGCTATACTTTCTGCATCTCGGTTTAGGAAGAGTGCAGTTGGCTGCAAAATGACGAGTACTATTAATTTCACTCTTAACCTTGAGGTCCGTATTGTTCTGTCAAGAGTTTGGCGCTGATCCCCGCCCTCTATTTAGGGCAAGCTGACGAGTTAGTTGCATGCCCTACCCATCGCAATTGCAACATGAAGCCTTTGCTTAGTCTTTGAATATTTAGCAGTACGTTCGAGAGCGCCATATTCGTGACATCTTTTGTTATTGGCGGCTTTATTCTTGCAGTCCGTGGCTATTCCTGCAGTGCCCGACTCTTTGGCTCTCTAGGCAGCACAGTATGTTAACCTATTCATTCACCGGGTGCGTGGTCCCGGTAAAATTCATAGCGGCCATCAGGAAAAACTCAAATGATTGCCCGGGTGATGACAAGATAGCCTTACTTTTTGCAATTCGTTTAGTTCGTAGATGCTGCCGGAAGTAGGTCTAGCGGCTTAGCTATCTCCGTCTTGGATATCCCTTTTAAGAGGTTTTTTTATTAATCGCTTCTTTTTGGCGGCAACATTCAGTGTTGCCTTGAGGTCACCTTCACTATGGCTTAAGGAACATCTGGGTCCCCCTGATTTGTTCTCTTTGAAGCCAATGGGCACATCATTGTTCTTTATCTGATGATGCTTCGTGACTTGGATATTGCGCTGAGTCGGCTCAATTTTTCGCAGAGCATTGAAATAGGTACCTACCATCCCTCATAATAACATACCTACCATCCTCCCTTCTTCCCTTAATTTGGTCGAGGTTGGTTTTATTTCAACGAATTTCCGTCGAGACTACTAGCCTCGGTTCTTTGTGTGTGCTAAAACCTCAAAGATCTTCCCTACTTTGTTTTAACCCCATATTTGGTAATCTAGCAACGTTATCGCAGCGTCCCTGTGCCGTTTGGCCACTTGCAGCGCCTCATCTGGAAGTCCTTTGTGCTCGTTGCCTCTTTAGGTAGCCCTATAGAAACAAATGTTTCCTTAGAGACCTGCTTTTGTTCGTTCGTTTCCTGCACGGCCCGGGACGTCTGTTTGCCTGTGATAGTCGAATCGCCGCAACGGCACACATATACGACACATATGCATGCAAACATAATTAAATTGACCGCAACAGAATACATGACTATTATGCAGTGCAGGTTGTTGTGTGCCTTACTTAAGTTGTTTTGTAGACTACGTATCTCTGGCCACTTGGCGTTTTGGAATGCGCTCGCTGGATTGCATCGTATCGAGTGCTTAGCCCAAAACTTAAAATAATATTCGTAATGGAATGCTTCGCCCAGTACTCACGGTAGTATTTGTATATTGTTGCTTTCGTCTGACAAGTTGTTGGCCAATGCTTATGTGAACTGACTTTGCCGAGCTTTGGTGACACCGGTGCCGTCGACTAATCCAGAATTGGCTTAACGTACGTTCAATGCCGAACGCTAAATATTACACTGCCGATGATCATAAATTACACTGCCTGATATTACAAGCCAAAATAAATATTACACTGTCGATATTGCAAGACAAAGGAAAGGCTGGTACTGGCTTGCCCTGGAATGCCTGGATGCTCTCAGGGAAACGCAGCTATATAATATACCCTTATACGTACGCGGCCAAAAAATAAATTTTTTCTGACAAGTACGTTTGACTGATGCTTATCAAAAGGTGATCTGCACGTGTGCTCATTATTATAAAAACGCATATGTATACAGTCTTTGAACAGACACAAACTTACTCATTTTTGTCTAACGCTAATGCTGCTACAAGCTAGCTGCAAGCTGTTGCATCAGCTAACCACGTAAATTACCGGCGATCAAAACCGATTGCACTATTAAACGTTAGTGCAATAGTTATCCAGCGAAAATAGATTCACTTTAGAACTGGTAATTTAGTTTTCCAGTTTTAAATTGTTGTTGCTGCTATTTTTGGTGATGATGCTATTCTTTAGCTGTAGTCAATAATAATTAGTCAGTTATTGTGCTAGCAATACATAATAGTGCACACTTTTGTTGCACCGTTTATCGTCATGTATTTTGTCGTTGCTGATAATAATAATTATTATTATTATTAATATTTGGACTTTAATTCGGCAGTGTGCAATGCTTTTGTTAACTCCTGTTATTTAAGTATTTTAGAAAGTTTGACTTCGTATTTGTTGTCGTAGTGACACTTGCATCAGTGAGCGTGCGCGTACTGAGCGTTCTATTGGCAGATAGTGTTCGCTTGAAGACACTCCTGATTGTGACTCTGAGGAAACGGATCCCCTCGGGGTTTCCGGCTGACTGTGTTCGATTTGCAAGCATCATCGAGTACCAAAAGAGGTATTTTAATGATGTGACAGTCATCGTGCGAAAGAACCCAACCGGACAAGAAGCAGTTTTGCTGCGGGAGCAACAGTGAAAACAAGGACAACGTAACTGAAAAAACGGGAACAAGATAGGCTCAGAGGCAGAGCACGAAAGATTCATAACCGTACGAACGAAAGGGACTTTGCTTCAAATCGAAGTCCAGAGGGAAAATTTTAAGACGCCATCACGATCTTCGCCGACACGCCGCTCCCGGGTGCCCTGACCACCTGTCGCGAGGACCGTCTAAAACTTCTCGGCACCAATGTCTTCCCTCAGAGAGCACGTACCACCTCATCTAATACGGTGTCGCACGCTTGTCTACCAGGCAGCCCTGTTGGTTGTCGCCCTGATTAGCAACCAGGCAGCTTTCTTGTTGCAGCGTCATCCGCGTGGTTTGCAAGGCGGCCTCGATACGTTTGTACGCTCTTAGCTCCAGTTGCCGGTTGGCCTTGGTAGTCTCGTGTTTAGAAGCCCCTCCAGCCTTGCTTTACTACAGCCTCGTTCTGAATTTTTCTCGTAGACGTTTGTTTGCTAAAAAAATCCTAGGGAAAAATTCATAAATTGACTCTCTCTTTGATTGCTTGTGACCTGCTGAATTCGCTTACTTAATTTTTTGAGGATTACTTGATTTCCTTTGCTAATTAGTCCTGGTGTCTACATGGCAATAATAATAATAATAATAATAATAATAATAATAATAATAATAATAATAATAATAATAATAATAATAATAATAATTCGGTGTTTCCCTACAATTGTGGCCCTTCCTTTCCCTACAACCCCCCCCCCCTTCTCAATGCATAGAGCCGATAATAGCGGCGGCGTTTCCCCTACACACTGCGAGCGAGAGAGACAGCGCGAGGGCGAGTTGCTGACGCAGAAACTCGCCCTCGCGCTGATCACCCGTTATTATTATTATTATTATTATTATTATTATTATTATTATTATTATTATTATTATGTTTCGATATATATTGGGCCTGCTCGGGATGTCGTTGTTAGTATGGGTACTGTCGTTGCTTTTGCCGCTGGTGCAGCCGTTGTTGATACTTGCTTACTGGTAGCTAGTTCCACGACGGCTACTATGCGGACACTCCTTGAGTTACTGAGTCAGTCACGTTTTCCTGTAACATAATTGTCAAACGGCGCATATATGCTCTGCGATACAAGTCGCTGTGCACATGATTAACTACTAATACTTGTATGTACATGTATTGTTGCTGTGGGTGTTGATTGTATGTGCGTGTGGATGTGTATGTGTGTCTGTGTGTTTGTCCTACAGGTATATGGCGATCATGCATCCGCTGCATCCTCGAATGTCACGCACGATGACGCTCAACATCGCTCTGTGTATCTGGGTACTGGCAGGATTGCTCGCCAGTCCCCAATACATCTACTCGCGCATTCGAGAGCAAGACAACCATACCGTCTGCTACATGTTCCTGGACGAGGACGGTGAAATCACTGAAAGCCGCGCCGACTATCTGTGAGTGTCGCATTTACATGATTTGCTCATACGGTACACGAACGTAAGCAGACGTATTGTCGGGACGGGAAACACACAGGTGCTTCGTGTTAAGCCGTAGCGTAACGGCCAAAGCGAAAACACGCATCCACACAAGCGGTCGCGTAAGCCAGCTTCGGCAGTGCAGGCTAAGCTGTCCGAACCCCCCCCCCCCCAAGAAAAGAGACGTCGTATCAGACCGACCAGCCGTGAAATCACAACCGTCCGATGTGTTATGACGTGGGTGTCGTTCTAGAACGCCGCATGGCGTTGCTGGATGGGCACAATATGGGTTTATTTGTATGCTGGACTCAGCAATCAAACGTTAGTTATGCTGTTGTTCAAGAGGTAAAACGAGTCTTTGCGGTTCCGGGAACTCTAAGACGCGGAACCTGTCTGCCCGGATCATCGTCCACACAAGTGGGATTATGAGGTGTTTGAAGCAACGCCGACGAACAACTTAAAATAAACTTGACACTACGCCTTGTGTGCGCTTTGTCGCACGGTATCCTTGCAAAGTGGTGTACAAAAAGCGGTTGGAAAGATCGTTGCTAAAATACTAATGACGGCATTTGAGCAATAACACGACAAGCCTCATAAGCCTCTTCCGCTGTCGAGAAAACGATGTCCTGTATGTGAAAAACAGATCCTATGTTGCTATGAAGGGTGCAACGTCCCAATCCCCAGCAGCTTCATACCAGAAGACTCATACTTGTCGCTGTCGTAGTAATTGTGTAAAAAAGCGCTTTGTCGCGCCAAGTGAAAAATGTAACTTACACAATGTCCTAACGCTCAATCGCTAGACTACTAGAATAGAAGACCGAGATAATACTTGGCCGAGCTGATGGCCTTCGCTAAAGGATCGATTGCATGTTTGCGTGACAGTCCAACATTGTAGAGGCTCTCTAATGGAAACGCTATAAAAACGGATCTATCTTGGCTTAAATTTCGAATACAATCAAACGACTACACTATGCTGTGTTGGCCGTTAAGACGTTTATTTTTCTGCCATCCATGTGCACTCGTTAAGGCGTCTGCAAGATAAAAACTACAAAGCATACACGTACCCATGTTAACGTGAACTTTATTTTTGGAAGGACGTGCGTGAACAAAGATAAAACAAAAAAATACAAATTAAAATTGTCTATAACAAAATAAAAAATAGACGTTGGGAAGAAACTCATTTAAGAGTTCTAGAGGACTAGTTGGCTTATAAATGCCAGTACTTCTACACGCTGCGATATGACCTCTGAAAGTGTTTAAAAACGCGTTTTCACAATTGGCAAAATGCCCTGACACAGTTTTATACCTATATAGCCTTTTTGCTTAGTCCTTGAAAATGAGTGTTGATGCGACAGCTTCGAAAAGGCCTTACGTTAAGTCCGGAGATGTTGATTTGATGGTAGTTTGCGCAAATGATTTACGGTGGTCAAGTTATGATGGCTCAACGGACGACGCACGTCAATGTAATATTGATTTGTATTCTAACAAATAGAGTATATCATGTTATCAAAGATATGAAGAGCAAAATGTAGATATGTATGTTTACGAATTATAATATGTAGAATATTTATTCTTGACTCAGAGTTGATATAGGGATTCTGCGTGTTAACCGATAAATTACCTTTTACAAACATACAGTAGAAATGCACTAAACAAAAGCCAGTGAATATACTATATCTGCTGGGGGTTCTCCATTTTGACAACTGGACTGATGAGAGAATTTGACATTCTATTGCCCCGTACATTCTAGTACATTGAATTTATAAAAATTAAACTTAAATCACTAAGGTCTTCTGCTTTCTTTTGTTTAGAAATGCCATTCATCAGCTACACACAGGCCACACATCCAATGGGTAGCGACGTCTATTGTTAGAGATTGGTTCAAAGAAATAAGAAAAACAAAGTTTGACGTTTTTTAAAGGGGAACAACGTATCTACATCAAGTTCTTTGTTAAAAACCTAATAATATAATATAAACTAGTGACATTGTTACGGACTGCTTATACGATCAAGCAGTGTCTCAAGACACAGTGTATACCGTCGATTTCGCGATGAACGTGCGGAGACCGAATATGATCATCGTTCAAGAAATCCTTCTAGAAGCCGTTAATAAGAGAAGAAAACGTTAAAAAAAATGTGATATCTTACTCAATAATAGCCGAGTTACTATCACGGAGAAAAAAAATAGTGATATCTTGTGGTGGAAACAAAACACGTTGGAAGATTTAATTAATGTTTTATAAAAAAAAAAAAAATATATATATATATATATATATATATATATATATATATATCAAAACTCAATCCCCCTTGCATATATATAAAGCGAGATGCATTACGTGGTTTAGTAGATTCTTTCAGCTGCCAATAATAGCAGTAGTCTTGACTTGATTGGTCTTGTACGGTAGTCACTTACATGCTTTTCATAAAGGTCACATTCAGTATCACGGATCAATGAGTACGTCACGCAAAATACGTTTAGGGATTTTATTGAATCCATGTTGCTCTCTCCGCTTCTGCGAGAATACTCATAAATCGATTTTACTGTGCGTCATATATACTAAGTTAATATTTACATAGCCAAACCAGGTGGTGCGTCTTAATGAATAAATGTGAAGGGACTTAATGAAAAGAATTCTGTTCCTAAGTATTCTTGTCCGAAAAAAATCAATTGGCCCCAAATTAACATGTCGACTACTTTCGATTACATTAGTATAGACCGTGCACTCGCTCACGCATGAAGCATTTCTGACTGTTTAAGCGATCACTCGCAAAACAATCCCGTATGTATGTACCAACTGCATTCTGATAAGACCGTCAAGACAGATAAGTTGGGATTCAATCTTGACAGGTTAATGATTAGACGTTATAGGGCAGCCAAGGTGACTGTATAACCTTGCACGAGTAATTTTAGTAGTAATTTGGATTTAGAAAGGTTAGGTTGAATATTGGACATCATTATTAAAGTTTCAATTACGGTAAGCGTCTATGCAATTTTTTTTTTATATTCGTTTGGCAGTTGTCTATCCGATCCTTGATACTCCGCTCAACTAGCTTAATCATCATAGCCATGTGCAGACAACCGCCACAGAGCGTCAGCGTTCAACTCTCACCGGCGCAAGCGGTCCAACAAGAAGAATTCGGCGTCGCCCTTGTGGGTTTTCACCAAGTCTAACTTTCTTGTTGATCTGTTCTCTGAGGAACATCTGTACGTTTGTTTGATTTAGCGGTATTGGTCGAAGGCGAGCCTGGTGTGACTTGACAGATCGCGGCTACCATCATATCAGACCATCGGGTCAGAATGTCCACGACCAGATCCAGGCTACCAATACTAGCGATTAGCCGAATGTTGTCTGTTATCCGGAACTTCATGGAATTACAGCAGAATATTTTCGTAGCAACGTACTTGGTGTCTGATGCAGTTGCTCTAGCGTGTCTAACTACACGACACATGTCCACAACCCTCAATCGACTGATCATGGCCTATGGGCAAGCTTAGTCATCACAATAATAACAATATCTCGATTGAAGATACTCGCGTTTATTTACTACCTCTCGTCGTTCTAGGCGTGCATCGATACCAACCGCTCGTCGTTATTACGTTGTGTGGGTATTGCTAGGATTGAAGCTAGACGCAGTTACTCGTTTACTTTGGCTTTGCTTTGCTAGTAATGATAGTTTCTCTGGCGTCTCGCCGGTGTACCTCGTCGACGTATGCCTTTCGTTTGACGAAGCTTGCCTTCAAGAGCCCGTCGAGATTGTGCCCGATTATCTAATGCATGCCGCCGCCACTGCCACCGCCCGGATCTCGCCCCACGGATACGCACGAGCTCATTAACACACCTACGTCGCCACACTACGGTAACGACTTCCAAGAGAGCGGCGGCGGGGACGACTACAACAACAACAACAACAACAACAACAACAACATTAACGAACAACAAGAATAACAATTTCAGCAACAATAACAACAACCACAACAACAAGAATGACAACTTCAGCAACAACAACAACCACAAACACAACTTCAACAACAACATCAACAAGAATAACAACTTCAACAACAACAACAACAAGAATGACAACTTCAGCAACAACAACAACAAGAATGACAATTTCAGCAACAATAACAACAACCACAACAACAAGAATGACAACATCAGCAACAATAACAACAACCACAACAACAAGAATGACAACTTCACCAACAACAACAACAACCACAAACACAACTTCAACAACAACATCAACAAGAATAACAACTTCAACAACAACAACAACGACAGCAACAACAACAACAACAACAACAACGACAGCAACAACAACAATACCGGTAACAACAAGGAGAACGGAAGAGCGATTGTTGGAATCGCCCGACTGCCTACGGGTGATACTGTCTGTGCTCGCAGGCAGTCGCCGCAATGCAGCCACCAGATGAAGCTTAGCCGAATCAGCCGGATGAAACGCACTCGTCCACATGCATGGTGGATCGTAGGGCGATGGCTCACACGACGATACCGTTGCCGACCGAGCTACCTGGGCCGGCTCGTTTACGTGCAGCCGTTGTATCGCAGGCGTAAGAGCTGTTTGTTGCCCGTGTCCCGATATTTATGTCTGTCTGTATATTTGTCGGTCTGTCCGTCCGTCACTCAGTCAGCCTGTCGATTTATCTGTCTGTGTGTCTATTTTTCCACCAGCCGGCGGCTGACGACCGAATTACGACGATTACAAGTGCAATTAGGCCTCATTTGGACGTCAGTGTGTGTCTGCCTTAATATCCCCTCCGTTTTTCTACCGCACAATTTGTTGTAAGCTTCTATTGATCTCTCTTTCGCTCGCTCTCTCTCTCTCTCTCTCTCTATATATATATATATATATATATATTTATATATTATATTCCATGTTGCAAGTGACTACTTTGTTTGCTTTTTACCTGTCCTGTACATGGCATGATGATTTCGCGAGGACAAGACTTCGTAGAAAAGTGTAACCCCGCAGGCAGAGCCGACGAGATAGGAAAAAAAGAGCAAGAAAGCGAACGAGAGCGACACATAGAGGCTAACGAAAGACTCTGCCGTTTCGGCCTAGAGAATCCGACGAAACGCGTCCAAACGGGAGGAAAGATGAAGGCGCATCGAAGTAGTTTCCAAACGCTCGTGTAGATTCATCCACTTCGTAATTCCACTACGCTTCGGTTCGACACGATAACGTAATGATGGAGAAACGAGTAGGGAATGACAAAAACGATTTTTGTCGTCTACTTACCTCAATGGGCAGCCAGGCTTCGATTCGCACGAAAGGCCTCCACCAATGATCGTTTTCGAAGCCGAGGCGACACCAAGATTAGCGCCTAGCGCGTGAACGGCAACATTACGTTGTTCATCGCGAGCAGCACTGAATGCGGTGTACGCTGCATGACTGGCATGGACAAGGCATCTACCTTGCATTAGCATGAGAAACAGCCTCGATGCTGTAATCCTCATTGGTGTAAAATTTACGCGCTAAATAGTGGGTGAAAGATTGGCATTTAACTACGGCCTTTGCAGCCCACGGATTTCATCACGTTCTATGCAACGTGAAGGGCTTCCATGAACCACAAGACGAATGTCGATGCAAACAATGCTGGAGTGAATGTGATAAATATCACGCCGCGGTTTGCCCGGCGGTTCGGTCCATAGCAGAACTGGCAAAACGCTAGATTGATTGTTGTGTCGAAACACTGTGATGTAACGTAAACACACTTACCCAGCCCGGCTGTTAATGAATAAATAGTTGGAAGAAAGAGCCATCCTAGTAAGCAGCAAGCGCTTTTGCTGTTTGCAAAATATTTTTTCTATTAGTAGCAACGCTAGTGGCAAGACACTCAGACGCACTAAAATGTCTTTGGAAGGGCATCTACCGAACCGTTAGTTGGTAAGTGTCGATAAGATATTGATTGGAACGTGGATCATTTTCAGTACGATGAGCATGCATGAGGAGGATGCCGGAAGCGTAATGGATCTTTCAACGCGATTCTCAGCGCTCCAATAATAGACTGACAGGAATCGCATTGCCAGCTGCAGAGTATTGCCGTGCTTGTGGCACCTCTCGGCTACAATCAGTCTTTGATATTTTAATAGGACCTTGAACTCGTGGTCGTTTTTGCTTAGCTGTAATTAATGTCTTGACATTTACGATACGTACTGACATTTTCTGCTTTATCTTCTGTTTCGTTGACGTGATGTTTTCTGCACGGGGACACAATTATGCCCAGGATCACAGTGATAAAATTTGGTTGTTTTGTTCGGCTAGCATTGTTCCTTGGCCAAAAGTCGTGCAGCAGTAGCCTGTGTTGTACGTGCACTATACATTTGAATACTCATTTTTCATAATGTCGCATAATTGTTTCACGCGTGTCAATAACGAAATAGTGTGATATGTGGTCAACTGGTAATCTGACGTGCAAAGAGCTCCAAACGAGTCACAGTTTTGAAATTAAGAACAACGTTGAGATCTCAGGCCAATTGGTTTGGAATCAATAAACTACTCTCTTATATTCTACTCAATTTAATATATATATATATATATATATATATATATATATATATATATATATATATATATATATATATATATATATATTAGTCTAGCAAGCTCAGTCGTCTGAGCGAACGTAGAATAAGCAACTTGCATTGTTGAAAGTTAAAATCAAGTCGCCGTCGAGGCAAAATAATTTTTCTAGCACAACCGTAACCACAAAATCTGGCCTGTACTTGATCAACTAATTGCCTGTATTTACCCAGCTGGAGTGCAAAATAGCTAATACATAGCTTTGGGAAATACAGAGGAATCGTATTTCCTAAAGCTATATATTAGCTCCCTTGATGGCGTCGAAGCTCGGATCTTTATCAAGTGTGTATGATTGGCTTTATTCGACTTTGCAACACCTGTAACGCCTCTATTCCGTTCCCGTTGTAGCGTAGGACACCCGAGACAGAATTCCAAACAAAAACGTAGTCTTTTATGGATAACTCCGCTCTCCACCCTAGATCGATCGGACGCAATTCTAGCAATACGAAGCATGGCTGCACAATATTAATATGGTCGACACAAAAACGTTTTTTCCAAACCCGATCCTGTATGGATGTTGTGCGGTTACTGCATGGCTATATATTTTCAATTTACATTTATTGATGTCTAACGACACACGTCTCTGTGGACATATCCGTGTTCCGGGATTCCATTGCTAGTTAAGGCAATACGGTGACATATATATATTAAAAAAAAAAAAAAAATATATATATATATATATATATGCAAAAAGTTTTCATCCCTGGCAGACTGTCCAAAATGATTCACTCTACCGATGTGTTTTCTTCAGCAAAATCATAACGTAGGATATTATAATAAATCAAGTAAACAAAATAATGCATTAAGGTGATCATTCTAAGTGTTCAACCGTGCCCGAACGTGAACTCAAAGAAAAACCTATATACAGGTAGTTCAATAAGTTCCTAGAATGAGCTTTTTAGAATTCGAATTTTGGCACGCTTTCGCCGCTAATAGGAACTGCAACTTTTCGACTGCTAGCACTCAATATATTATGGTGATTGGCCGTTGCGATTTCGTTTGATAGCTTTTCCCGTGCAACGTATCGGCGTGATTTTTAAAAATGGAGAAAAAAGAGTTTCGAGTGGTTATCAAGCATTTTTATTTCAAAGGTTGGAATGCGACCCAAGTAAAAATTGAGTTAGACGAGACGTACAGTGACTCTGCGCCATGTTTTGCCACTGTTTCCAACTGGATTAATGTGTTAAAAAGAGGTCGCAGGAGCACCGAGGATGAACTACGTCCAGGAGGCCAAAAAACGGCAAGTGATGAGGAAAACGTAAAGAAAGTGCGAAAAATTCTTGGCACAGATAAGCGAATGAACATTAAGGAAATAGCGGAGGCATTAGGGATTAGTTTAAACAGTGTGCATTTTATCCTACACGAAAACTTGAAGATGAAAGAGCTTAGAGCAAAATGGCTGCCGCATTTGCTCAACCAAGGCCAAAAAGACGCGCCTGTTTTGGCTTTACAGCGAAATTTCGCCAAGATGTCGAACAATCTGTCGGATTTTTGGTGCAGATTCATGACCGTCGATGAAAGCCGGGTTCATCACTACACTCCCGAGACCCAAGAAGCATCTTGCCAATGGTGTGCACCTGATGAAGGACCTCCGAAGAGGGTGCGGACAACGGCATTGACCGAAAAGGTGATGGCTACAGTTTTTTAAGACCAACGTAGAATAATGCTGGTCGACTACCTTGAGAGCTGTAAAACGATCACAGGAAAATATTGTGCAAGACTGTTGGACTGCCGTTAGCAAGAACTCATCGTGAAACGGCCCGCTTTGCAGAAGAAGGTTGTCCCGTTTCACCAGGGCAATGCTCCTGCACACAAGTCCCGGCAAGCATCGGCAAAACTGGCCCAACTGAGGTTCGAACTTATTGAACAACCCTCCTATTCTCTAGACCTGGCCCCCTCTGATTATTTCCTCTTCGGACATTTGAAGAATAGTCTCGGTGGAAAGCGTTTTTCCAGCAATGAAGAGGTTAAGGCTGCTGTCAATGCCTATTTTCAGTCTAACGACGCGGAATTCTACTCAAGAGGTATGAAAGCTCTGAAATCTCGGCGGGAAAAGTGTATTGAGCTTCTCGGGGAGTATATCGAATAAGAAAAATTTTAAAACATGATTTGGAAAATTCTCGGTTTTCATTCTAAGAACTTATTGAACTACTGTATACATATATATATATATATATATATATATATATAAGTTCAAAAATTTTCATTGACGGCAGACTGTCCAAAATGATTAACTCTACCGATGAGTTTTCTTCACCAAATGCATAACTGGGGGATATTATAATAAATCAATTAAACAAAAGAAAGCATCAAGATGATTATTAAAAGTGTTCCGCTGTGTCCGAACGTGAACTCAAAGATAAAGCTTTTAAAATATTCTCTGAAAATAAGAGGAAATGGGCGTTGTTCTCTTTGGTTTGTTTTATTTTGATCAGTATTATTATTTAAATAAAGAGGAACGTTTTAATAAAGGCCAGCGTGCAGCGCGCCGGAAGTATGCAATACTCTCTATTTGTATAGAAGAGTAACTACAAATTGCGGTTTGCACTATCAGGCAACACTGCAGGAAAATCGTCTGCAAGTGTGGTCCAATAGTGTGGAGTTCTAACCCACTATAAACAGCTGCTTCCCCATCCCCCCACCGGATGCGAGTCTACTCATGGCTGGCATTTTCTCCGGAGGCCTGATAGACGCTAATACTGCAGCGGTTATTTCCACAGCTTTGGTCCTTAGTATGTCGTTAAACAATGTTTGTCGCGCGGGGCTGGGAGCCTTCCCGATCCTGGACTGGAAGTCCCCGTAATCCGTCAGGACCTTGGTGGTGCGAAAGGCTAGTTCCCCCCTGGGCCGATTTAGCCAATATTTGATGTCCTTCGGCTTACGAAGCACTCAGCTAAATGGCGCGCTTAAGTGGGGTGTGAAACCACTGAATCCTCTTCTTTAGTGCCCTCAGATGCTGGTACCACCTTATTATGACGGCTCCGGGGATAATACTCCTTTCTCAATCTCTCTCTCGCTATATATAGATATGGTTATAGCTTCATTTACTTATGCCTAAGAGGTAACAATTGTCTTCTTACGAAGGTGTACGGATAAAATAAGTGAAAACGTCACATATCCTCCAAGTGCGAGCGTGTCCAGTCTAGCAGAGTTTCACGCACAGGGGCGGCGTTACCCCGCTGAATGTTTAGCGATAGTCTCTGGTGCAGGTACTCGACAGATTGAGCGCTTTTATTGTTATTATTATTATTATTATTTACACAATTGGTTTTGTGTTTGAGTGAAAAATGGGGGAAGGACTGCCAGAAATGCCGTAGCAGTAACAACTATTATTTGACTATTAACATATAAAACATTAAATAAACTTATTGTACTCTTAAAAAAATGAGCGTTTATATATATATAATTTTACCTCTTCATCGGTTATCACCTTCAGCGAGGGATCATCATTAGTTCACCTTCATCGTCATCATGATGACAATCATCATCATCAGCATCGCCATCATCATCATCATTCACCTCACTTAACCACCACCAACCCCACAGTCGTCACCACTATCATTACCACCATCGACCTTGCCGTTGCCACCACCATTTTCATTACTGCCGGCATCATTATTATCGTCATCACCACCATCATGTTGATAATCATAGCAAACGCGAAATACAGCTCGGTCTGTGTCCGCCTGTCAACAAACAATATCTTGTTTGTAAACAGCGCAGCAGCAGCAACAGCAACTGCAGGTAATGTCGGTGCAACGAATGCCAACAAAACAGAGAAAGAAGGAGCCGCTCGACCGGCCCACATCACTGCGTGTAGATTGAGCGGCAGGAGATGAACGCTCTCCTGCCGTCCTTGAGTGCTTGGCTGGAGCACTCAAGGATGCGGGCCGTCGGGTTTGCCGTGCAAAGACGGTTAATGGAAAGCGCGTCGTACCAAGCCCCGCCGAAGATGCTCAGGTTTGCGGCAACAAGATGCGGCGTGAATCTCCCCCAGAGAGCACGGGGAGAGAAGAACATGTACAATTCGTACTCACTAGCGAAGCCAACGAGAAAGCTTGTAACGGTGAGGAACTAACGAACGAGTCGGGCTTGATCACGCGGTGTCCCGGTCGAGGCGAACTCGTGCTCTGAATATGGTTGTAGCAAACAAAAGGCCCTTATATTATCATCTAACAACAGTTTACTAAATACCCATTTTAATTATGTATGCAATGATGTGACACGTTAAAAACGTTACTTAAAAAATAAATAGGGAACCCCATTTTACAAGAAAAGAGAGGGCTCCTCATAATGACTGCGACAGAAAAAGGTGAATCCACACTGCTTTCACTACAGAAGTTAGCAAACAAAAAGTGTCGGCAAAGATGGTGATTTACGGCGGCAAAAATGTATGGTGATCCACGGCGAAGGGCAAAATCTCTTGTGTGTATCCCTCATTACGGGAGGCTACAACCTTAGCTCTGCATCGGCCCTTCGGAGTCTCCAAAGCTGCCAGGGTGAAGAGGACAAGGGGAGGGCCGAATATTGCGCATAGACTAACGCTCATGAATTATTTCCAATAATTCTTGCGAAGCATCATTAGGAAACACCCACATGTCCTACTAGCGCCGCTCCGCATACCCGTATCCCGTATCCTGGCATCTGACAAGGCACACGTGGTTTTCTTCAGAAGAAACGGCACTCCCTCTTGAGAGTATTGAAACAAAATTATTGTTACTCTCGTTAAAAAGCTACTACTTTGTAAGCGCTTCGAAAAATAGAAAGACCAATACGAGAAACTCTCGAAGTTCCCATCCAAGAGACGGTGCAGAAAAAAAATAACATCAACAATTCTACTAATTCGACTGACTGGCGTCCATGATATCTGTAGGTAACGTGTCCCCTAATCGTAATCAAACTAAGGCTAGAATCTATGCAAGTACTTTGGGAGGGGAAGAAGAGATTATTATTATTATTCAACTCAAGACTGTCTACTGTTTCTATAGTCTAGGGCATGCAAAGGTCGGGGGAGGCCGCCAGTCTATTCTTTACTAGACCGGAAGTGGGCGTAGATAAGGTGGAGTTATATGCAGGTACTCTCATTGCCGTTACGGCACGCCAAGAGTTAACGTAGTTGCGCGAATATTAAGCCCATGGATGAGAAATCGGTGAAAATTATAACTGAGCGTGCTGCGTTAAGGGTACAGCCTGTAACGAGAAAAGCCCCGTTCTTGTTAACGGGGAATTCTAAAGCAAATCTCAACAAGGAGGGGGTGGGCAGCGCGGAAGCTTGATGGATACCATAATTGAATGATATATAGTTGTTGGATAGTAAGTAGGGCGATGTACAGGCGATGTGTTTTATTAGCATTTCCAAAACCTCCCAAATAAAAAAGCGGAATCCTTAATAGTAGACTTGTTTGCCACGGTCCCATATAGAGCAAAATGTTTCCGAGGAAAGAGTCATCTTTAGTTTGTATGAGTAAGGATAGAATACCAGTTAGTAACTCACTCAGAGAAACATATCAGACTAGAGAAAAGGGCGCCTACAACACTCAATGCACTCCAGGTTCCATGAAGTATTAAGTCAGGTGCAATCTGATGCACGAGTCGTGGCTTGTTGATTGTTATAGACACACTCGGTTGATCATAGCAATTGACGTACGTTTTTAGAGGTTAAAATGTGGTTTATATATATATATATATATATATATATATAATGGTTTGCGATCCACGGAACTTACATACGCAAAAGCAGTCCTGTGTGTAAAAACGCGTATCGCAAAGTTTCTATTTCGGTCTTATCGAATTTCTTTGTACGCCTCAAGTACTCATTGAGCACCAGCTGCCGAGTGCGAAGTTTCACACAAGAAAACGCTCTCTGCACACTTTCAGTCTTAGGGTAGCTGGCGCATCACTGTAGGCATTCCTAGGATACGCTTTAAAGCGCAAGCTTTTATTCGGTCCAAGCTTTTGAGGTCACTTAATGCCAGGTGCGGCACGATCTCATGAAGACAGCACCGTACTATCGGATTTATCTTTATCGTGAAAATTAATACGGAGATCCTCAGTAGCATGGTAGCTTTTATCACAAGTATATAATATGTATATATATACACTCCCTGAAAAAAATATAGGGCCACCCATTTTTGTCACATTTCACGCATTTAGTATAAGCAATCGTGTAAAGATCACAGTGATACATACTCACAGAGTAACAACAAATACTTCCATCGACATTTGGGGTCTCGGATTACTTTGAACCACGAGATTTCCACATTTGGCACAGCTACACCGCGAAAAAATGATAATGTCACTAGCATAATGCAGGACTTAACGAGTGAATTAAGCAGAATAACGACGTTTGGGCTCATTTAACGGCTCGACAGAAACAAAGGCCGACCTCGTACCAGAAGTTTTATCTTTGTTGAAACGATAGGTTTAGGCTGGCGACTCCTGGGTGAAGAAAAGGCCCATAACAAGGCTTATAAGGACATCGGCCTCTCTAATCGCAAAATTTCCCGTTAATTAGGTCGTTGTGCCCAATTAGTAATTAACTTTGTTAATTTAGGTAAAAAATACGCCGTAAAAAAGAGTTCCGGGCGTTCAAATTCTATTTCGGAACGAAACAAGCTGCAATTTTGAAGAAAGCGTCAAACTCTGCGCCCTCGGCGAGGGCAATTGCGTCGGCGACCGACGTGCAAGCGAACGTGCAAAATGTGCAAAGCTTCCTCAGGAAGAAACATTGGCAAAAAACACAAAAAAAACAATGATTGACCGCTGACCGATGAAAGCTCGTCTTGACTTCGCCCACGATAAAATGTCATGGACCAATGAGTGCCCACGATACGATGTCATGGACAACTGAGTGACACAGAGTGCTCTTTTCGTATGAAACAGGTAACTTTTATGAATCATATCGACTTTACTTTTATTCGCACGATGTCCGCAAGGAAGAGCGAATTTTGTCAAAATGTCACTCAGGTGGCGGTTCAGTGGTGATCTGGGCTGCTGTCAGGTATTATACAAAGTCGTCGATTGTGTTTTTAGACGGTCGTGTTTATTCGACGCGCTATGGGGATTTACTATACGAGAAATCGGCGCATTTTAAGCTGATGGGAGGGCCAGACTTCGTTTTTGCACACGATAACGCCCTGATTCACATCGCCAGGCTGATCGGAAGCTAGTTCGACCAACGTCACATTAAAGTACTTCGCTGCCCTGCACTCTCACCTGATCTTAACATGATCCGGAATGTGTGAAGCTGGCTCAACAATAAGTTTACACCGATGAAAAATAATGTTCGAGGCTTAGGACGAGCTCTTGCAAAACGTCATCCAAAATTTGTTTAACACTATACCAAACCGCACTTTTGAGGTTATCCGACTTAATGGGAAGTTCACTGAGTATTAAGTATAGTTGCTAAATGCCGTAAAATTAGCCCAAATCCGCTTAATTCCATTTGTTAAAACAGGTATCTTGCTAGAAGCCTTATAATTTGTTCGCGGTGTAGCTGTGCCAAATGTGAAAATCTCGTGGTTCAAAGTAATGCGAGACCCCAAATGTCGACAGAAGTCTCCGCTGTTACTCTGTGAGCATGTATCACTGTGATCTTTACACGATTGGGTATAATAAATGCGTGAAATGTAACAAAAATGGGTGGCCCTATATTTTTTCAGGGATTGTATATATATATATATATATATAACTAATAATATATATATATATATCTATATTTATAACGCGGTAGCCCTAGCGGAGGCAGCCAAGTGCCGAAAGTATTCAAGCGTCGCTTACCCACACATGTTCTCACCCCTTGCGTTTGAGACGTTGGGAGGGCCTGGGCTGCTAACGAAGAAACTGCTTAACGATGTCGGAAGAAGATTGATGTTTGCTACAGGAGACAAGAGGGCGGGGGAATATTTACAGCAAAGTCTGTCATTAGATGTTCAGAGAGAGAATGCCGCTTCGGTGAGAGGCACCCTGGCTAGGTGGACCAGCCCAAGCCTGGACCTAACGCCTTGAGTTATGCCCCGAGCGGGCTGTGGACATGTTCTTACATCACAAATGTATACCTTGATACACATAAATAAATAATATATATATATATATATATATATATATATAGATATATATATATATATATATATATATATAATATATATATATATATATATATATATACCTACATACATATATGTATATATCTATATATCTATATATATATATATATATATATATATATATATACATATATATACCTACATACATATATGTATATTATATATATTTGAAACTACGCGCACGCACACAAGAAAGCAATACGACTATTTCAATTCCGACAGATGAGTCTGAGAGTTACTCTGTCGCAAGCAGCGATGCGTGTCTAAAATGAGTCTTGCTCACTTAATTACAGTTTTTTCTGACCTAGTACAATGCGCACTGCAAGCGAACGATCGCTTTATGAGGTGCCCGTTTCAGTGTATGTAGCAACAGACAGTCACTCCCCTGCCATTGCAAGTGATGATATTAAGAGCGCGTGATTGGTCGCATGGACACGTTTGGTCGGGCCGGGGCGGCTGAAGGACGATCCCATCCAAGGCGCTGCAACAACAGTAGCAGTGAATCAGGCTGGGCAGACTTTGCGCTCGAGAACTCGTGCACAATGCAGCTGACCGTCCGGTTGCGTTCAGTGTCTTGTTCCTTACTTATATACTTCCTTGTCTCTCTGTCTCTCTATTGCCATCTCTCTTTCCCTCGCGTTTTCTCCCCCCTGCGGCAATCGACTTCGCATTCCATCCGGCGGTCGTTGTTGTTGTTGACTCGCATGACTCGCGGATGGAAAGCACATTGGGCACATCTGGCGGGACTAGCACATAGGATCTGGACTAAACAACGCACTTGCTCCCTCCCTGTGATGCGTGTCAGGTCCGCCCAAGACCCTTTCCCAGCCTACTCTTTTCGTGCATTCTCCTGCTCGAAAGCGGTGTCCTGTCCAGTGCAATACCAGCAGCCTATGGCAGTGCTAGTAGTAGACGCAGGTTTCGTATTCATTTGATTTTATTGCATCACGGTTATATATATATATATATATATATATATATATATATATATATATACATGACAGACAGCCGTAAGATGACCGTGCGTGTTATAAATTGAGTTTTTGTTTCATATATCCACTTGCGAACAAGCCCCACTCCGAACGCAAACAATGTGAGCTGTCACGACAGAGAAACAACAGGGCGTACTAATGCAAGTAACGTAGGTAAAATATCATATGGCGGCTATCATCAAATAAGCGTTTTCATTGTTATTGCCCCTGTACGCCGATGTCATGTCAAAGAGAAAGTTCTATTATGTCCGTGCAGAGTGAATCGAAAACTCAAAAGCAACGTTTTTGACCAACTGCATGCCGTAGCAGGGCAATGCTTTCCGGCAAGCTGCTGTCAAACGTCTGCATCGCTTACTGCATTCATGGCCCGACTATCTGCGCTAAGCTCGTTTGAGTCGCGTATCTCGCGAAGGTCATACTGTATTCGCCCACGTCACAAGTTGTCACATATTCATACACAGCGGCGGTGCAATTGACGATTTGCAATTGATGACGTACAATACTTAAACTTAACGCGTATTTGCCACCAGCAATTGTCATGCCAAGCCAGCCCGGCAGGAAAGCGTGGTGGTGGTGGTGGTGGTGACGTATGCTTGTAAGCCGTAAGCCGGCTGGGACGACAACAATTGATGTAGGTGGTACATTGAATGGTTGCAACCCGAGCTTCACCCGTTTACAGTTTGCACCACCCTGCGCCGATTGTATTGTGCACAGCCCTTGCTGGGCGAAGTTAAGCCGGCAACAACATGCTCGTCGGATGCATGAAATCACCGACAAGCAGGCAGTTTTGCATGAATGATATTTATTCGATTGAAAAATGCCCTGTACACTGTGCTGTTTGCCGCTAGATGCTTGCACCGAGCGATACGCACTGAACGAGAGCAGCTCTAAGAGCAGTCACAGTTTTCGTGATTACTCACTGCTGTCCAAAGTCTACCGCACTGTTGCGACAAAGGCAGAAGTACTATTTCTATCTATCTCACAACGGCCCTGCAGGTACGGTGGTCATACTGAGCGATATTGCCCAACGACTTTGAATCATTTCAGTCCTCTCAAACAGGCGGCTAGAGCCTTTTAGAGCCAACTCGAATGCGGTCTGCGGTGGCTATTACTTACGCGAATGCTCTCTAGGCATGATCATTTCCACTTTTCTCTAGTGCTGAGCCTATCCAGGCTATAAAATGTCTTAATTTTTATCTATAGCCATTAACCTGATTATGGCTCTCATATACTGGACCTTTATGGCTTAGTGAATAGATTAAAGCAAATCTATCTGTGCATGAAAAAATTAAACACACTTTCAATAGATTAGATAATAAAGTATTTTACTTTTCTACTAATAGATACGTTTTGATTATTATATACGAATATTATGAATTAAACTAAGTTAATTTCAATCATAATACAAATATAAAAGCAAAATTTAATCAAATTAATAATTAAAATGGATATTGCTCTCAATTTTATAATTAAATAGATAAAAGGGCTTCTTTTCTGTGGCATGGCCAGGAAGAGTCCCCCTCAAGTATTTACTCTTGCCTACATAAGACACAATGAAAACTAATGCTAGTGACCGGTTCTGGATTCGAAACCGCGGTCTTCTTTTGCCACGAAGCCACGTCGCCTGTTAGGAAGAAAATAATATAATGAAGAATCTGGTTTCTTCAATTTCGTTCTCGCAAACGTCTAAACATTTTTGATATCCGCCAACATCGTCCAGTTACCTCTTAGATATCGTCATATACTGCGCAATCTTACGTATATAATAGTAAGTTTAACCTTTCTCTCTAATTGTCTTTCTCTTTTTCTGATGGTAATGGCTAACTGGCGAAACGATAATAGCTGGCCCTATTTGCGCAACACCGTCTTGCAGTCCTATTCAAGTTAAATCAGATCCCATAATAACTAATCGTTATTATGGGAAAATCGTCTGCGTAAAACACATCTTCTCGGAGACACCTAAGGGCAGCCGCGTACAGTACGAATAAAAATAGGCTAGCTGTTTCGCTCTGTGCGACACCGATTCCTTGACAGCCACCCTTGGCAATTATGTAATCCCGTTTAAAATTGTGATACGTTTACCGGCTAAAATATATCGAATGAGGTTATACATTCGGCCTTTAATGTTAAAATGCAGTTTCCTCAATTATCCATGGTGTTGAGGGATCTCGAATAAGTGCACCTTAATCGACTGGAATTAGTTTGTTTAAAAATCTCGACAATATTAAAGCTATGTTTCTTAAAGGAGCCTTTGGTCAAAAATCGCTTCATCTACGCTGGTGCTGCATATGTGCAGCGAGCCCACATTAATAGAAGACCTAGAACACCGCAACTACTAGTTCAACCACGACACTCTCGAAGCATACTGTACAACACAGAGAAAGGCGGAACTGGGATTTTTGCGCCAACATTTAACTGACAAACGCGCTTTTTTTAGCAACAAGTGGAAGGAAGATTGGCAACAAATGAGCAATGACCTGCAAAATATCGCGGCACGGATACCATTAAAAAAATGTTTCCAAAATGTACGAATGTAAATACTGTTGTGGAATTGATATTGATTGGTAACGCAACGAAACGTTTCGAATTAAACACAAACTCGTTAAGAGCTGCTATAGTTGACGGCATAACCCCCAGTTTTGTGAGGATCTACCAATAATGGTGAATAGAAGAGAAAAACACTTGCAATAGTTTGAATAATAAAATATTTTTTTATTCTACTAATATATATATATATTTTTTTTTAAATATTATATATACATATTATAAATCAAACAAAATTAATTTTAATTATAATCCAAATATAAAATAAATTTATAATTAAAAACATGTTGTTACTAATTGTCATATAACCAAATGAATTAAAAAGGCGTCTCCTTCTATGTCATAACAGAAGTCGGGCATTAATTACCTTAGCTTACCTAGAAGACCATGAAAACCAATGCTAGTGACTGGTTTGGGATTTGAAACCACGACCTTCTTTTTCTACTAAACCACCCTGCTCGTTAAGGAGAAACGAAAATGGTGAAGCAGCTGGCTTTAACGACGCTCGTGAGCTATCGATTCGACATGTCCACATCCTTGTTCTGCCATGGCTCTCAACGGGTATAGTGGCGCCTGAAATCGTTCTCCAATTATGTTTTCGCAAACATTTAAAGATTCCCGATAACATCCGCCAACATACTCTATTTACTTCTCCGTTATCGTAATTTTAACGAGGCACTTTCGTTGTCTATTACTTTATGTACTACGCAATCTTACATACATGGTTGTTAGTCTGATCTTTCGCTCTCTGGTAGAACGAAGAGTATGTGTAAATGTGTGCTTTCTCTGTACACGCAATATTGTAAACTAACCATCGGTTAATAAATCTATTATGTATCTTTCTTTCTCTGAAGATAGTGACTAACTGGGAACAGGCTAAGAACTGGCTCACACGATCACTATAACAGCCCTGGGGCCACTTGTTTGCTGAACGCTTATTGCTTCTATTACATGTCCCTACTTTTGTGTTTACCTACTAAAGAATAACTCGCTGGAAAATTAGCAACCTTTTTCCAAATAGATTGACTTTGCAAAACATAGCCCAACGGAAAAACAAATAGTCGGATGGCGTATGTAAGGGGGGTTGAAGCCAACGGATATACAATAGCTTTTCCGTGTCATATCTAATGCGAGAATAAAGACCTACAAAACGACCTGGGTTCATATAGCCATCGAAATAGCCCCTCTTTACACGAACAGCTTAACCTGAATAAGTGCGCGTTTTCATCACGTATTGTGAGTATTGCTTTTACTCCATTAGTACATTTTATCTTGACTTTCTAGAAGAGGATACGTGTTTGCTTTGTTGAAACGGTGCAAAAACGGGGTTTTGCGATGATGGTCTAACTTAGTTGGCGTTATCTAGAATATGAAAAACCCACTTGCATAGCTCCAAAGTGATTTTAAGTGTATTGGTTTTCTGGTTCTCGGTGGTTAACTTTTATATTTGTGAAAAGCATAATGCACCGAAATGCGGGGCAATACAAAAGCACGCCAAGGTGGATAATAAGCAATAAACAATAAAGAAGCACTTCAGCGTGGTCTATCAGTATTTAGAGTAAAAACAGAATATTAAAGAAGCAATACAAATGTTTTTTATTTTATTTGGCGTATTCTTCTGAGAGCTTTCAAACAAGTAGAAGAGCTCGAGGTGAGCTAACAAACTAACTTAGTTAACAAATGACCCACGCATTTACACGGCCGCGTGACTGAATGAACGCAGCACGAGATAAGCACATGTCGAAACTGAATGTCACGTACCCTTATTCACTTACCCCGGACAGTCAAATAGTGAGACTGACTACTCTATGGACAAGATAATGTCTTCTCGAAGGCCAAGCTAACTCTTTGGCTCTTCCTGCTATCATTCTGCACACAAGGCAGATCGACTGCTGGAAAGCAAGTATCACCTACCGAACCACCTAGCTCGTCCACCTCATCGCCTTCAATTCTCCTCCCCCCCTCTCTCTCGTTTCTTTGTATTTGCATCTCCTCTCTACCGATAGCGTACAGGGCATGCTCGGGTTTATTGACCTTACATTGGCTCTCCGTCTTACACTGCCTCATACAGTGACTCGACCTACATCGATATCACATTACCTAAATGCGACTGTCTGTTTCCTATGTTGGTCACGCCTGCAGGCCAATGTGCCACCACCTGTGTCTCATGCGTACTTGGCATGCCGTGTGGCGCAAACGTTTCTCTCACGAGAATGCATGGAGGCGCCCTAAAGCGTGCGGTCGATGTAGCCTGTTCAACGGAGACAGCAGCCGACATCAGCAGCTGAAGTGATTGTTGAAGTTGAATTCCAGGATCGAACACACCGTCTAACGGGGCATTCGAGGAGACTTTTAGTGGCCCTATATCAACAAAACGAGATTAAGAGCCGTATAAAGGTGGCGCAGTGACGCAGTCAAAGAGACCGAACGGCAAAGCCATCAACTGCATCCACTTAACATGCCTGCCGCCAGTAGGGTCCACAGAACCATGGGGTCGCCTACGTGGCCCGGGCAACACAGCAGGGGCCGACTGTTCCGTTTAGCGCAAATAGCGGCGATGGACTACCGCGCAAAATGAGCGAAACTCGAGCTTGCACCGCAGTCGACGACTCTCCGTTGTGTAGTGAAGATGCATAGGGAGGACTTATCCAAAGAGATGTTAAGCGACAACCAACCACAGTTCGCCAATTGAAATCCGTAACATCTGAGTCGTAACTTCGTTTGCAGAGAAGTTTCGAATTAAACATATCCGGGGCAGAAACATTTCGTAAAACGCTAAGACAGTCTATAGCAATGACCCGACAACTGCGGGGGACTGGCCACGAAACCAATAACATAAAAGGTGCAACATTCAACATGGCACTTCAACCAAACACGGGATCTCCAACCAACGTTTCTGTCACACCAACAACAACAGCAACCTGGTCGTGCAAAAAAAGACTCATACAAAGATACATGTATAAGAGCCACAACGCCAATAAGGCACGGCGTCGACAGTCATATGATAGCGGCATATAAATATCAGATGCAAAAGAATTATTCTGCTCGGCGTTCAGCGGCACAAGTGAAAACGCGAGTAGATCGAGACACAGTCGACTGTTGAGGGTGATAGACAAAAATCTGTCAACTGTAGCAACGGGGTGGGTTAATCGGAGTTCGCAAGGTAAGGTGAGCGGTTGTTGACAGATACACTGGCAAAAAGTCTGCTGGGACAGCGCGCTATGAATGACGAGGCAACCACGGTGGCTTACCTAAAAAGGAAAGAGAGTAAGCCAGGGCCAATGGAAAACGATACAACTGAAAAAAGTAGTCGAGTATGCTGAGCGATGCGACAAAATATATGGGTCCCCCACCTATACGATACCACGAGTTTTCCTTCGCAATACTGGCCAGATTGTAAGAATTTGAATGAATAGAATACTTGCGCTGGTTTCGCGGTAAAACGATGCAGAATAGCACAAAGGCAGACGATAAGAGCGGCATTATTTACACCAACGGCAGCGCTTCACCAACGACAGAGCGTCACTATTAGTGACTGTCAACTCAAACCAAAACATACTTTAGTAGCAACATGATACAGCCAGTAGATAGCTATCGCATTCGTACCTGTCTACTACAGCCGCTGTTAATGGAGGACTCCTGGATGTAAGAATTATACAGTATTCCTGTAGTGTCTGCCGATAATCAGTAGCGATAAGTCGTGAGCGAGGAAAAATAACATTTTGATAGCGGAAAAATGTTGAATCGGCAAATGGGTCCAGGTCGATGCGTTGGAGGGTGGGTTGGTAGTTATTGCTCGAAAATAGTGGTTGTTTAATTAATGCGTACCTTATGTCTTAGTAGACAGTTTTGTCTAATTTACAATTTAAGAAAACGTTCTAGATAAGATCGGCCCAGAATTTTACAGGGAAGGGGCAATGTGCTATAAGTAGAAAGAAGTTAGTGGAAGAATTAGGCGTCACATTGGGAGATATGCAGTCCATGGGCTCTAGTTAGTTAGGGCACAGTGAAACATTTCACAAACTACACGACACGTATATATATATATAAGTATTGTGAATTGCTACGTTCAAAATATCAAGTCCTTGTTGATGAGACTAGCAAATATGCCGTAAAAGTATATACTGCTTGATTAAAAGCATTCTCAGATTTTACCCAACATGTTGTGATTATAAATCATCACTAAAAAGAAAAAAAACTTATTTATACAATTAGTAAACACCTTCTTTATACCGTTACTATTCGTTCGTGCTTGTTGGGCTGCATATATTGCAGTCGGAAGAGCACAGCAGAACAGCCGCAAAGTATGGACTTTTTGTAGCGCTGGTGGGAAACTTCTGGCCACCAGCCGTGTGCTGGATTTAAAGTTCAGCAACAGTACTCCTGACGCGTACGCGCGTCGCCTGCGTCGCCACAATGCAATTCAGTCACTTCGAAAATATTCGACAAATGTCGCGTATGCATGTATTACCACCACACGAGCGGGAACCTTAGCTGCGCATGCTCAACTCAAATTAAATGAACCGCGTCGTTTAGAAGCTACAAAACCTTCTAGAACAGGCCACTTCATGCCATCCTGTATCCGGTTACTGTTCATTTTTATCACATATTCGGGTTTAGTTGCAGGCCAACCTACGCTAGCAAAGGATTATACTGCTGGGCATAGTTTGATGCGCTGTTTTGTAACCGATGCGTATTAAACATGTGGCTACCTCAATTTGTTTTTTCACGTAGCAGTGCAACGCGCAGCGTATGCTGTATGCTCATTAGAAGCGCAGTGGGATCAATCTGAGCCCGTTTCGTCACTGTACCGTACATAGAGTAGGATCCCGTGAGAATAAAATTGCAGCGACGCAATTGGGGAACGCGGCCACCTGCAAGCTACCTTTGTCGCAGTTAATCATGCCAACATGTTAAACAACTGCCAAGCACAAATGATGCGTTGCTGTTGGTCGAAACGAAAAAGTTCGTCAGGCTGTCGTCTTGCCAAATTTTCTCATATATATATATATATATATATATATATATATATATATATATGTCTGAAACTGTCCAGGGCTAGTTAAGGCATGTGTTGTGCAATATGTGAGCGGCCCCTGACCAGGCCACTTATACCGATCCATTAAATTTGGGATGACTGATCGTGTCTATTACCCGCTGTGATCGCCAGGGAAGGGGTTAGCCTATTTAAAAGAGCATGCACGAAATGTGGATTCGTGTGCTACCGCCCACGTCAGATCCTCCTTGAGTCTTCTCTCACTCCTTTTCCACACCAACAGGCCTCGCAAGTAGGCTGGCGTGCAAAAACAATCAGTGCGTCTGTACTGACGGCTCTGTAAGCCCGACAAACTTTCAGTGCCATGCCTGTTTGTGAGGCCCAAAGGGTTTTGCCCGGAGGACAAGATCGACCCAGACAGGAAAAGCGTATAGCGCAGTAGATTCAGCGATAGAGGCTAGTAGCTTACGTCGGTCCTTGCTAGCTTCTCCCTCTTGAAAAAGTATTTTAGCTAGGTTTTGCGTAACCCTTAATACCATGACTAATGTATTTGACATGTGTGTGTCCCGAAAGCCTGCTGTTGGGGATAACACCTAAGTATGAAGCTTCCTTTTTAATGAAACCAGGTGACCCGCAAGCTCAATTCTGATGTACGGGTACGTTTGTGGCCGGTGTGCGTCATTAGAGTAGTTAACGTGACGACGTGCTATAAAGGTGTTCGTCTTCGAAAGAAGGCAAAGGGATATCCCACGTTATTGAACGTAAATATCGAACAGGGCATAGGCTACCATTTACCAGTTCATATTTGTCTCAAGGATCTTAATCATTGCGTTTAGAGGCAGCCAAGCACTCGCCAGTCTGATCTTCCGTCGTCGGCCGATACTGTGACTCTTTGGCGTGGGACTTTATGTCGGCGGGCACTTGGTTAAGAATCCTGCGTGGCATTTGCTCAGAATCAGTCACTTCCTTCTCGGCTGCTCCCACCGCTTGCTTGTGGGTATGCTGCAGCTGCGTCCTGTAGGCGATGGCGTAGTACATCGCAGACGAAACATCGGAGCGTCGAAGCATTGCAGTCTAGTACTATATACTCCGTAGAACCACAGCCATGCAACATGCACATGACGGGTTCTTCTGTCTTGCAGGCGTGGGCTTTGTGCCCAAGGCGTTAACACCTAAAGCAAGTTGGAAGACGTACCCACGCCTTAGGGCGACACAGGGTCCCCCCTACAGTGACGGTCCGCCGGGCCTGCAGTTGACGGGCTCCCAGAGGGGTTGTTTTTACAAGCGCATACCAGTGATTAGACGTCCGGCTCTGGCGGGGTCTTTGCACTAGGGGCCAGGATGGCCCAGACCATAAAGCCGACCGGTCAGGACACCGACAGCAGAACGTCACAACGTTTTGCTACTCCCCTTATGTTGTTCTCGTCAGCCAGGTGTGCCAGACGTTTAGGAGAGTCTGCGATTGTCCGGTCTTCCTTCACCCCAACTCTGACCGAGGTCTTGGTAGTCAGGACGTGTGGAGGACACTATGGACCAGTCGCGGAAGGACTCTTTTTTTTCGGCGCACTAGTGCTGCAGAGCTCAATAGAGCGAATGACTTCGCTCTGCTCGACAAGAGCCGCTAGGAGTCGTTGCATGTTTTCCGCGTTTCATCGGCCACGCGTACAGCAAGGGCTGTTCCGCGTCGAGGCCTCAATAGCTGTAGAAGGCTGTTTACCGCCGTTCTGTGAAGGCTCAGGATCTGGTCATCCAGTTTCTCAGGAGTATTGCGCAAGCTTTGTGTGTTGACTTGCAGCGCCTGAAATCATGCTTTTCTTCGGATATGAAGCCCGGTAGTTCCAAAAAAAATTAGAAACAACGATAATAGTTTATAGATGAAGCTCTTTTTTAAAATTTCTCTCCAGGCTAAATGATCGAACACGTCACATTTGCCTCTAGGAATCACGGCCAGTGTACAGTCTCGCCAACTAGCTGGTATATCATCTATGTCCAGGCACTTATTCATTAAGTGAGTAATTGCTGGGTGCAGCAATTTCAACTGCTTGATATGATAATTTCTAATCATACCTGGTCCCGACGCCTTTCTTTTTTTTTAAATGCAAAATTGCTACCGCAACTTTCTGTGAAGTGTATAGTTCATCGGTATTGGCCCGGAGGATGCTGGCAATTTTGCTGTGTGGGCCTTGCAAGCATTGGCACTTCGTGAGGGATTGTGTTCGCTAACAAAAACACATCTCTGGAATGCTGGATAAGCATTGTGAACAAAATGGAGCATACAACCTTTCTTTTATTTCGTGAATCCATATATATATATATGTATATATTTATGGCGGATGGCCGGCGACTCTGGAATAGAAGTCGCGCGTCCAATTCCGGCGAGACACATGCCCTTTTAATGAGATCTGTCGTAAGATTCACAGACCTGAGTGTATATATATATATATATAGGTCGATATATGAGACGGATGCCATCAGCCGCATAGTCAAGACGCAGTGACAAACAGGAACATTTGTTATTTCTATATCTTTGTATATCTGTTTTAATTGTGTCTATCTTCATATATTTTTATATCTATTTGATTTTATCTTAATATATTTCGATATGTTGTCGCATGTTCTAAATGTTTGCGGGTAAGATATCTAATGTTTTCGTCTCGTTGCGTATATTGATTTTGAGAGGCCAATTACAAACTCATTCTTTGTATCTCCCACATCTATCGGTGCTTTGGTACTGACTTTAGTAGCCCATATGCCGTTCATAATGCATTTTATTCTGCTTGGCAGAAATAAAATGATTTCGTTTTTATTCAGGTGCGTATGCGACTCCTCAAACGTTACTTGCCAACTTAATACAACTAATATGTCAAAATTAACAGCATGTAGAAATTGTGTGAACGTATGCAAATGCCGAGCACAGGAACCTATATATATATATATATATATATATATATATATATATATGGCGTTCTGACAATAGATCTAACCTTTTTTTTAGCCGTTTCGTGTATAATCTCCAGCTTTAGTTCGAGAATGAATTTACTCGTGACAAAGTTATCAGGCATAATCCAAGTGTGCTAGCGAAGTTTGTAATCTTTCTCTAATGCGTTGTATATACACTCTTAAAATGTCCGAACACAAGAGCATAACAGCTCGAGATCTAACCTGCGATCGACCACACTACAAGCTAGGATGGTAATGCGCTTTAGAAACATAGCTGTTCAAATCACGCCTTCATAGCATGTTTACCTGGTAATGATGTACTTAAATTATTGTCCTCATTTGCTGCGTGTGTATGAATCATCTAGGTACAATCTTCTGTTCCTGATCGTCACCTATATTATCCCGATGCAAGCGATGGCGTTTACGTACTTCCGGGTCGGTCGCGAGCTTTGGGGCCAGCAAAGCATTGGAGAAGTCACAAGGAAACAGACGGAAACCATCAACTCGAAACGCAAGGTACGAGCGCGGGGAGAGATCACACTTGCATTGTGAAATCAAAATGCTAAAAATGGCAAAGACGGAATGACAGGGTGAACTTTACGCATATATCTTAGTGGAAACATTCTGACCGCATCTATCTGCGCGTGCACTTTTAGGAGTACTTGTGTACTGTATTTTCCTGTGTACTAATTTACAAATGCATAATGCTGGCAGAGTAAAAGCCGCCGAACGCAATTTTGAAATGGCACCATCGAAATCGGACGGTGGCACAGTGAGCCGCCAATCATATCTACGAAACAAAACGCCATGTTTATCGGAAATAAGTAACAATTGTTTTACTTAATTAGTTTATAGTGTTTTGTTTATTTGATGTTCACCGAATTTAAATGAAGCGTCCGCAATATTATAATTTATATATCACATGTTTACTCTAACGGACACAGTCAAACAAGTGAACAACAACAGCAGAAATTTTATTAAAATGCAAGTACTGTCAAAGACAAGCGCTGCCTGTGGTGGCTAGGCTCTATTTTAGCACACTCACAAGACGCAATTCTAGCGCTGCTAGCGATGTCCTTCCAGTACGGCCGTCCAAGGTAAATTCACAGCATAGCCTTTTGAAGTCGCAAATTTCCTTAGGCGGTTAAATGACGTAGCCGTTTGTCTTGAGAACTATCGCCGATTCGCTCGCGTCCAATCCTTCCTAGTAGTAGTAGTAGTCCAATAGCATTGAGCCAGCCCTCCAGGTCCCGCATCAGCGGTCTCCCCATCGACGGCGTGCGTACGAGCCATTGCCTTCAAATACTGCAGATAAAACCGGAACTTTGAAAAACTCTTTATGGTCGTTCGGTCGCCGGTCCCACTCGAATCAACCAAATTTATCCATTGCCACGTGTAACCTTGCCCACAAAGTGGGAAAGCAGGAAACAGATGAACCAGAAGACGAGGATAAAAATGGATAGAGCGACATCAATCCAATGCGAATGAAGATCTTATATATATAACTCTAGATCAACTTTTGGTAGTTGAGTAGCAGCTTAATGGTTAAATATTTGGCTTATGATCCTACATTTTTGGCCAACATGTCTTAGCTAATCTCTTGAAACCAGGTCACAAACTCAAGAACGGCTTCATCGCAAACGGTCTGGAATTTGAGAAACATGTCAAACTTCTCATTTCCCTATCGTTAGTTTCATTGCAGTGAAGTTATCATTGTGTCACCAATCAAAGGGCATTTAATGCGCCTAGCTGTATTGTAGGATAGTAATGTTCAACGATAAACAATATGGGAGGCCTATCTGTCGAATCGCAGTTCAATAATGGCTATGTTGTTTCGTTTGGTCATTCTATAGGATGCACGATTTAAAGTAAAGCCGGGGAAGGAGAAGGGGTTGACTTAATCCCCAGCATCGAACTGCTGTATACGAAATTAATCCAATCAAGACTTTATCAGACTAACCCTTGCCGTAAAAAATATATATATACAGGTAGGCGGGACAAGTACAGCATGTCTGGTTTGCTAGCTGTTTAATGCTTGACCAGTTGTCGTCGAGTGATGCTGATTGACGGAAGTCGACTGGTGAGAACGCATACATAGCGACAACGTATCGCATATCATGTTTTACCTCGTGAGCCAAAACCACCGACTGAATCGGCCTGTCTCGCACGACCTGACGGCCCACCTGTTTTTGTGGTGGGCCAGCTGGTGGTAGCTCTGTGGTACCCCTAGGCTGTGTATAATAAGGTCGGCTGTCCTTGTTCCTTCCCTCGGCGGCAATTGGCAGCAGCGCTAAACCAGTTGCTCGCCAGTTAACTGCAATTGGCAAACGAGCTGGTTAAGCGGTTGAAAACTGCGTTTGGCACACTTCGACGTATCACTCCTTAGGTGCAACACACACAAGGAAAATATAGAGGAATAGAGAAAAGAGACGCACAGCAACAGAATGCGTTGGCAAGAAACGAAACATAGTTCAATCGTTACGTTATTCGTTATATATGTATAAGCATCAGCACAAGGGAAGTCGGTGCATTAAAAGCACTAGCATTAACGAAGCGGAGGCAGCAACTTTCAAAATCAGAGTTTTTGATGGCAATGGTATTACTAAGCTAGCCATCATACTAAAAACTAATTCCACTCAATTCGATGTGGTGATTGATGTTCGTCGGGCCCCGGTATCGGCTACTTGTATAGCCTTGGCCGGTAGCGAAACGCGTTCACAGGTCGATTTCGCCAATTACGCCAATTCGTAAATGCAGTCGGCCACGCGATGGCGCGGCTCCGCGGTTTGACCCCAGATACTGACTGTCGTGAAACACATAAATTCTTACACCATGTCGAATAATGGCGTTACGTCCCGAGTAACCTACCTTAACCAACCAACTCGAACAGCCAGCTACGATTACTGGCGACTCCAACATAAGTCTTCATTCAGGGCGGCAGATAAATAATCGTAGACCACTTCATTGCATAAAATTGTATTTTCAAAAGCATTTGACAAAGTGAATCACTCAAACTGATGTTACAACAAGTTGAAAGTTTTGATATTGATTCCACAATTGTCGTCAATGGATGTCAGCGTACTTTACCAAGCGAAAATTTACTGTCAAAGTCGGAGTGACAAGGAAAGTGACTTTCTGCCCAGCACCTCAGGGGTGCCAAAAGGATTGTGCATTGGACTCCTGCTCTTTAGAATATATGTTCTTGATCTCCCAACAGTTCTTCTACAAGATGTCACTTATCTTATATTTGCGGACGATTTAAAGACATACTCAGCAGTCGACAATCCCACAAGTATTATTCCACTAGCAATTCAAAACATTGAAAACTGGTGTTGTGAGAATTGGATGCTAAGATCTGTGCCCAAATGTGCCGTGGTGTCATCAGATTGCAGTTCGCCACACTCAATAACGACGCAATACTGGTAGTTAAATATTTTCGTAATCTTGGTGTGATTGTGACCCCCAAATTAAACTACTCTAAACATATTTGCCGTACTGCCACCGTCACTTCTACTTCACAATTATATAATACCATATTTAAATAGTTCATTTTAAAAATCCTGATTTCTATGTTAGTTTGTACAGAAGTCTAGACCTTTCTAAATTCCTCCATTGCAGCCAGGTTTGGGCTTCTCATATGGCAGCATATATAAATGCCATTGAGAAGGTTCAGGCCAAATTGATCAAATTAGTGTCAGAAAGATGTAATATTTCTCGTGAAAGCGTATCTCTGGTGCCAATACGTAGGTTACACAAACAAGGTGATCTATCGTTTAAAGTTGTGCTGTCTCGGGACTGACCAGACCATGCTTAAATATATAGATAATGGACCACGAAGTGAAGTAAATGTTAGATCACGGTAAGTTGCGCGCTCAGTGAAGATAAAAACACATTCTCGTGTAGAGTTCCACGAACTCTGTGAAATCGACAGACCTGATATGCATGGTATAATTATATTCAGATGTTTTGTTAAAAACAGTGTATACTTTGGCATACATGACCCTTGAATACAGATGGTTTTGACTTGGCTTCTCCAACTTGATTCCATATACGGTGATAGACGCTTCCTACGGAACGCTTTAGAGCGATTCCTGCTGAGCGCAGTGGAAGCATTTGGTAAGCATTCTGTGGTACACCAACACCTTGATGCGGTGCCACCTTTTACCAGGTCGAACATCGCCGCAATTTCGCTCCTGGAGAAGAAGATGGCGACTATGATCTTGCCATATCGTTTTGCGTTTCACGTTTGTGAATGGAGGCGGCCCAACGCCTGGACACTACGAGATCTGGAAGTCTGGAAAATGTATCCAAGTCTCATTACCTGTAACAACACTCGCGACCAAAGGAGACCGGCTTCCATAAAAATGTTGCCAGAAATCCTCGAGCCAGAACGGATGGCATCTCTTTTTGTCTAGTGACAAATCACGAGGTACCCATAGAGCAGATACGTAGCATTAAAGTACAAAAGCTCCTCTAGAGATGCTATGAGTTGTCGTTACTAACAGCCTTTCTGTCGTTAATTGCAGCTTTCCCACCAGCCACTGTTTTTTTTCCATTGCTTTTTGATCGTCCTTCACGGGATTTGTCATGCAGCTTGAAGTGGCAAATTTGATTCGTATCATTTGTACACACTCCTCGGATATAGAGCTTCATTTGCAATCGATCAAAGCTTCCTAAAACACTCTACTGCACTTTCTTTGAAGCTGTACAAAATAGCTGTACGCAGCTTAATGTTTTGGTATGATTCTGCGCCTCGACATTTTCTCATATTTTGTCTCTGGGCGAATTTGCTCGATTTTTGTACGCAAACATCAGCATAGATGGCGCTACCCCCAGTAGGCTTTAGTTGTGGCTTTAAACTCACACTACACTACGCGGAACAAATGCGAATACTTTGCGAGCTCTCCATCTATGTATTCCATTAGAGTTTTTAGCGGAAATCCAGTGTAACTTTTTTCTCCGAGAGGCTGGCTAATTCAATTAGAATAAGCTGAGTCAATACAGGTTCGTTCTCTGTTGCTCATTATATAGAGGTAGATATGTGTCATTTGGACTATTACAAAGCCAGAACATTACGTGTACTGGCATTATTTTCCTGTCCGTTGAATAGATTGGATTAATGTAATAGAATGGAAAAGAAAGCTCATTTATTCATGTAATAAAGGGTAAGGAATCACTGGTTGCAGGCCGGGCCTGTGAAGTCATCCTGTTATGAATATCCCTAGCCACGCGTCTGGCGAACATATGATTGATGTGCTCTGTTCTTGCAACGCATATATTATTTGGCTCCTGCGATTGTTCCGCCGCATTTCAAAGAAATGATCAATAAGACTTGCGCCCATACGTTGAGCTAAAACCCGTTGGTAATTTTTCCTAAATGTATCCAATAAGATAGAGCATTACTTGATCGCTACGAGTACACTAGCGCCAAGGTATCTACAATAACACTTCTAGCCAATATTAAGTTAATAGAAGTATCTATTTTAGATCGTTTTTTATCTTAGGTGAAACGACTCATAACTCATGTTAAGATAACGCTTACCGTAGCAGCACACTTTAGCTGTTAAACTGGCATCGTATCTGAATTGAAATAGCTCTAACAATTAATCCGTATTTAACAGCGAGCCGATGCCCGCAGTCAGGCATAACATATACAAACAACTGTGCATAAGCATAGCATCGTATTGTAATACTCGTTACACATCAAAATAAACTCCTAGCTTCTTTGAAAGGAAGAAGCAAACCTATCTCTCGAATGCAGCACAAGTGTGTTACTTCGTTTTTTGAAGGCTCTTTCCGCATGCGAACATTTGCGTACGACAACCTTTTTACTGCCTTCTTTGGAAAGCTATGAACTATCTTGACAGTCGTTGTTGTTCTCGTAGTAGAAGCTGCAGTAGCTTGAGGCTTAGCTAACGCACCGTTCTAGAAACGGAACGGTGCCATGTATGTGTGAGAGATCGGATCCCGATCGTGTGGAGTTCGTTCTTTTACGTAGATTTGTTTAGACCTATTTCAGTAGTATAGTCCTGCTGCCGCCGCTGCTGCTGCATTCCTATGCTGCACAAAGTTCATATAATCCAGTATGCGAATCTGAGTAGTCGCCGGCCAACCCAAAAAACGAAGGACAATTGAATAGAACTATGCCTGAAATCCCCTCGCTCCCCCTGAAAAACCTCGAAGTCACGGCCACCACCACCACCACCGTGCTTTTGCGAGTTACTTGGGGATTGAGTCCAAGCGACTTCAATCGAATGTAAGAACTTTGAAGTTGTTGTCCTAGACTGCATGCGGCTGAAGATGTGCCTTTTAGTGGCAAATTCGCAACGCCATCACGTATGGACTGCAGTGGATGTCTATTACTAAACCATACATCAAGTTCATATTAAGCCGCTATTTTTACTATAGGAATGATTGACTTATTGCTAACGGACCCCTTATAGCAATTCCCGGTACAGCGTTTCTGGTACGGTATTTACCACCTACTATGCGTACATAGTATCTGCTATGCTATATCCTAGAAGATGTGTACGTATGTAAATACTGTAACGAGTGTGTCACGGCGTGATACCACATTTTATGTTAAGCGCTTGTTTGTCAACTGTGAGTGTTTTGCTGCTGTATGGCCAATCGAACGAAAAAACTACTGCATTCATGTACGAAAATATAAACTTAGTATAACTTCGCAATTCCGGTCGCGGCACACAAATTTACGCATCAGTGGGCGGTAGGCCGAATGTATCGTTTCAAATGTCGTCATCTGGCGCGAAATAACCGGCCTATCGATGTCTCCAAGCGAGATCGTCTCAGAGAAGATGTCTTCCATTGAAAAATATCATCGACGTCAAAGTCAGGCTATTGAGCAAAGTCACCGCGGAACGGTGAGAGCTCTAAGCTCATTTTTCTCGTAAGTCTCTCATGACGTGCGGTCTGCTTAATTACACCGGCTCAACAGCAGTGATCGGCTCAATTATGACTGGCTACAAGTCGCCGTGCCCGCCTTTGCCCAGCCATCGCTGGTGTTTAGGAACAGGCTGATCTTTTGTGGGCTGGAAGTAGCCTAGGCCGTGTGGCCTGCTAGTACTGCCAGCCAATCAAGCAGTTCTCAAGGACAAGAAAGAGCCATCATATATATATATATATATATATTTATATATATTATATATATATATATATATATTTATATATATATATATATATATATATATATATATATATATATATATATATATATTTATATATATATATATATTATATATATATATATATATATATTTATATATATATATATATATATATATATATAAATTGCACATCGAACCGTAAACACTAATACAAGCTTTACTCTCATATATTTGTAAATTCAATTAAATCATCTGAAACTGAGGCATGCGTGTTAGTACTGGATGTATATGGATGGTACGAAAAAATGGAACTGGGCACTTCAATCTGAACGACGAACCCCGGAAAGGACACCTAACAACAACAACGCCGGATGACAAATATACGACCCGTGTGGGCCCGTTTGTGTCCTTCCCTCAGATCTATCACGACCACCTCGGGCTCACAAAGAATCTGCTCGATGACTGCCTCGTGATTTGTCACAGGACAACAAAGAGGCGCGGATCTCTCTTTATCGAGCGTTCTAACAAAATTTGACGCCGGGGCCGGCCGGTCTGCTTGATTCTCAAGAAGACTCATCACAGGTGATGAGGTTTAGATGACAACATTTTGATAAACTTCTCCAATCAAGCCCCGGAATTCACAATCGTCGTAAGGTGTTAAAGCAATTCCACCCGCTCAAGTAAAGCGCCAGCGGTCAGTCAACAAGGTCGCTATAGTCGCCATCTTCTTCAGGAGTGTAATTATTGTAATGTGTGAATAAAACGTAGGAATAGTCGAACTGGAAGAAGGTGGCACACCCAAGGGCAATCACTTCCCCTTTCTGACACTGGCAAAAAAGAGGAAAACGATTCGTTTGGAGCTGCGCCTCGACGCATGGATCCCCAGTGATGATTTATGAATAGGTGGAAATCACGTCGGAGGCAAAATAATCGCCTTTCAAAATAGAATTAATACCACATCCATACTCTTTCATAGAAATTGCAAAACTGCATTTAGGTCCCCATGTATACATATATATATATATATATATATATATATATATATATTTTTTTTTTTTATCATTATTTTTTTAAGTGTAGCAAAATATACATTTGTGATGTAAGAACATGTGCACAGCCCGCTGGGGCTTAACTCAAGGCACTAATTCCAGGCTTGGGCTGGTCCACCTAGCCAGGGTACCTCTCACCGAAGCGAAGTACCTCACACACATATATATAAATATATATAAATCTACATAAATGTATATACACATATATATATATATATATATATATATATATATATATATATATATATATATATATAATATATACACGTTGCACTTTGTTGGGTCACTATCTTAAACCGTTGTTATAGTCGGAATAGTTTTGCTATATGTAAAAGTAGACTAAATTGCAGGGTATTTTGTTTTATGGATTTTTAAAGAGTTTAGCTTTACACTGCGTGCTTATCACATAGTAGAAAACAGAAGCTAACTCGACAATCGGGAATGTACTGGCCAAGGTGTGAGAAATCCACCATTTAGTTTCTGCTATCGCGTTCTTCGTTACACGTTAAAAATAATTTTGTTAAGACATATATATATATATATATATATATATATATATATATATATATATGTTATTCAACTAAAATGCAATATATTTTACTAATGATCTGTTTTTCTTGAGGTTCATTAGCATCTATGTCACTCAGCGAGAAAATGCAAAGACCGTCGATGTGTCTGCCAGTTCGTCGCGCAATACTTAGCGCATTCCTTCAAGCAGAACCGGAGGTGGCCATTCCGTCCCCACCTGGTAAAATCCACGAGTGGAACACACCAGGTGGTGGTAGCCGTGTACACATGACGACTAGTGCATGCCATTCCGTCCATTAGGTTGCTTGTGAGGTGCATATTTGCATGAGCAACCTCTTTGTCTTTTTATTTCCACAAAAATTACTGGAATGGCTCAGTAACTGGCGACTTCAGCCTGATTCAAATGGTTTCTAAAATACGTTTCTACTCCTGGCCCTCGTTCTACTAGCAGCTACGCGCTGGCTTGTTGGCTCCGTGCCGAACTCAGCAGACGCAGAACCTGTTGCACATGTACTGAAAAACACTACTGGAGTTGAGCAAAGTTCACTATATATATATATATATATATATATATATATATATTTGATTTCGACGAAATACTAAGAACAGTATTTGGTACGAAGCTCAGGGTTACTTTATCGTCTCGGACAAGGAGCTACAGAGCAGCGAATGGACGTAGCATGTGTTTTCACTCTAGATGGACATGACCCCCGCATGGAAGCTGACTGGATTACAACTTTGTAATATTCATAATGGACTGCTGCCGGACCACCAGCTAGAAAGCCCGTTACCTTATATTGAGAAGTGAACATTACCAACCGGGCCAAAACCATAACTTTACAAGTCCACAAATCAAGCCGTTCTTTCCGAATGTTCCTTTTCTTTTACCTTATGATGCTTGTGTGCGTGCAAAGATAGGTAGGTTTAATGTAGTTTTCACTCTTAGAATATTTGCACACGTGTTTTTATTTTTAAGAACTGTACTGTCCTGTTTAAAAACGTATATTTTATATGTCTTGTTTTAATTTCAACTACTCTTATATATATATATATATATATATATATAGAGAGAGAGAGAGAGAGAGAGAGAACGTGCGTGTGAGAGTGGGCATTATATAACAGTGATTAATCGGACTTGGATTTACAAAATATGCGACTGCGAAGTATCTAATTGTTTGATAGGGAAACCGAAACCGAACAATTTGTAAAGCTATGTCCGGTCAGTCACATCGATATAGCAAATTTTAGTAATTTTACTGTCCCTTCAAATAATTTCTGGTCCCTTATATATATATATATATATATATATATATATATATATATTATGGACCGACATAGCCCGCCGGCAAATTTATTTTTCCATGTTGTCTGTTATCACAATGTGTCACATAACGAACTGAAAATAAACTATATATATATATATATATATATATATATATATATATATGAGTACGGTGTACACACATCAATCTCTATTTTATACTTGTTTTCTATCTACTTGGTTCCGGTCACGAGTTATACTTATTTCGAACCTCTTTTTAACTCGTCAAAGGCTATAGGGCTGGTTGTACACCATACATTTATGCGATGCTTTCATGTCAAATTTACCTGCTTTCAACGCTTGACGGTCTCTAGATTGGCAAAAAGATGGTATCTGAAGACATATATTATTTATACATGACACACCGTATGATGAAAATGGTATCCATGTTAAACCAGAGGCAAAAGCCTGGGTCGACTGCAATCTCGTACTTTCAAAGCAATATATGATTGTCACGGTCCGCGCAAATGTCTACAAATAGGTCTACATCTTACAAGATTATATTTAATAATCGCAAACGATTTCGGATTTTGTGTAGATCTTTTAAAATGTATACGTCAATGCTCCCGACTCAATAGCCCCTTCGATAGTCGGTTCTGATGCGGACCAAGCAGGTTATGCTGGTTAGCAGAGACTAACAAATGCAGAAAATACTCTGCCGTTGGCTATCAGCACCAATATTGTCCGTTGGCTTTTGAGACAATAGGAGGAGCAGAACCTTTTACACTCAAGCGATTCAGCGCGTGGGTAGAAGACTTTGCGCGTGAGTAGAACCTTTCGACGAGAAACCTGAGAGCATCGGAATTTTCGCGTCAGCGGCTATCGCTTGACAATCAACGAGGAAACGCAGCATCTGTTCGGGGCACATTGTTGAACTGGGCTAATCCTGAGTTAGAGAACCCGTGACCACACGTTCACGCGAAGGCAATTGTTTGCTCCAAGGTGTTAACGTAACAAAGTTATAGAAATAAAACATTATATATATGCGTTTTTTTACCAAATTATCGTAACTTCCGTATTGGCAAGGGATTAAACCCGCGACAGCTAGCGACTTGTTGCATAGTTGGCTTTAGTGCTTGTATGTTTATGGATATCTCTGGATGTTCGTTTGCCGAATTCTGAGTCGCTAAGACGAAACAACCCCTTCTACAGTCGCCCATCAACGGCTTTGTCCGCTGAACTACTGGAAACGAAGCGGCCGTCTTGACGCATAAATGTGCAGTTTCAAAGCATGGCGAAACGCGATAGTTTGAATTACTAAAATTACCATATGCGGAGTTCGCGAGAAGCCGCGGCAAATTTAGCTTATGTTAGTATAATGTTGGCTAGTGTTAACTGCATCTCCCTGGTAGAAGCAGCGATGACCTTATCACGGGTTACCCGACTACCCTAACGAGTGAGACGCACTTACAATACGTATACGAAAACATAGGCATTTTGCCCCGAGTAATGTGCATATGTATATGCACCAAACACTCGTGCATCGTGTTCGTTATTCTAATAACGGCGCTTACTCATTATTAATGTACTCATTGATTCTAACACCCCGCCACCTATTGCCTGAAGTCTATTTTGTCACCACCCTTTACAGGACACGGATTTGGCTGGCCACCAATCTTGAAGTAGCTCTATTATTGTATTGCAATAACTAGAAATATTATATGAATCATTTGGCATTAACGAAGATGCGACGTTGAACGAGTGGCCTGAGCAACACACGTTTGGATTCTGTATATATAGACAAAAACATTGTAACTCATATCACTCAGATTGAGTATTGTTAGTTATGGTAACCATCCGCATTATATGACATACTATAGCACTCTACCCTTTAATGAAAGAGCAATTGCAGCGAGCTTAGATTTAATCCAAAGCATGGCGCCACGCGCACTGCTGCGAACATGTACCCCTTATCAAGCGTTCAAACGCAAAAGGTAATCGTAGCAATGAACTAAGAACCTAATATATACTCGTATATTAAATTAATGCAAAAGTTCTTGCCGTTCTGATTAAATTAAGATAAACATGCGTTTCAACTCGTTTTAGACGCTTGTGGTGTTCTCTAGGCAACATCAACAACAGGGAAAAGGTAATATGTTGATAATGGAACGGCCAATATTGTATTAGTAGGTAGGCTCTACTTTGACGCCTAAAGCTTATATTCGTGTAAAGGATTTTCTCCTGCACGATGAACCAAGGTTTAGTCGACCCTCTTTGCTAAAAGAGGACGTTTAAAGTATATAAGAAAATCTAACGGTTACCAAGTCGAGAAATCGCGGAATAAGTTTAAGGTAACTAAGCAACTTAACTAACAGTAACAACAACTAACATAGTAACAAACCCTCGAATGTATATATATATATATATAGACGGGTCTGCATGATTTCATCATTAGCAGAGAACAAAAATTCGACGCAATCACAATGGCGGAAGCACATATTCTAGGCTTGGAATTGGAGCGAAAAGTGGCAGTGATAGAATCGCTTCGCGCTGGCAGGATCGTGGACGTAATTATTTCCTTCTTCAACTATCCGAACACTATGAAGATTTGCACTACGTTTCGTATGCACGAGAAGTTTGACAAGTGCTATCAAAGCCAACAGAGTGGCTTGCTCTGAGTTGTCCCTGTGTTCACTCAAGCATAAAGCTACCGGTTTTATTTAGCTTGCGGTATATATATATATATATATATATATATATAAATATATATATATATATATATATATATATATATATATATATATATAAATTTATATATACATGTAAATATATGTACATATATATATATATATATATATATATATATATATATGTTAAATTTATATGGAATGTATATACGTATATATACTATAGTAGCTACCGCGGACAAATAATGACCTCTATTTTGTAGCGGCGGTGGCTTAGGCGGCACCGTTCGAAACGGGGCGTTGCCATGGCAACCGTGGTTAACAGACAGTGACAAGTTCGAGCCTGGCTCTTGTTGGTTGTAATTGTTAGACGTGGTTGTCATTGCCCTGCTGCTACACATCTCTCCTCGAGAAAGCCTATCTGAATCCGGTGACGAGAACGCGATGACAATAGATGCATTTAGATGCTAATTGGCACATGCAGCTTTACAAGCGACTAAAATGTGGTTGTCAGAGCGTTAAAAAAATTACAATCAGTTATGGCTTGACTAATTAAATTGGACACGTGTGACAACGACATAATTGAAGCAGTGACAGGAGCGCCGTCATTTAGAACAATCGAGGACTGTATCGCAGTTTGTGTATAGCCGATTCACCTGTTCGCGTGTGAGCACTTCAAGCAAATTTACCATGTTAACTTACTCGGTCGCGTGCTGTGTCTGGCATACATATCCCCTCTTCGTGAAAACACCTTCACACACAGGACATGTAACCCTGTTAAGGTCACCCAAAACTAGTGGAGCATGTGCACCAACACTTGTGTTTAAGTTGTTGTTGTCTGGCATTATGATGTGCAAACTCAAAAAACTTATCTGCAAGTGGAAGGAGGGTCAAGAGAGGCTTCAGGGCCTCCGCAGTTATCTTCAGGGTTGCTGCCAGATCAGAACTGATAATTATAATATTAATATTACCCATTAATATCCATGCCTTTGTTTGGACTTGGACGATGGTCGCGGATTAGAAAAGGTCAGCCGCGGAAAGACGCTTTTTGCCTGGTGCTCCAAAGAAATGCAGCGTAGAAAGAACGCCTTCTACGACAGTAGCTGTGGCATGGGGACTCTCGGTGATTGCTGTAGACGATTGTGATGCCTTTACATATTAAAAATCTCTTGTCTCATTCTTGATAATCCTGTTGCGCTTAGGAATGTGAACATCACGCGGACAAGAAGCGAATTAAGCCGCGTGAGGGCCCTAAAGTTCACACACTTTACCTCTTTCGCACAAATGGACGCTACGTAATCCTAACGTTCACTTTTTTGCAAGATGCATGATGTGGGCGATGATGTGATGATGTGGGTGATATGGTAATGATGTGGTGATGATGTGGCGATGGTGTGATGTGGTGACGATATGATGTGGTGATGATGCGATGTGGCGACGATGTGATGTGGCGATGATGTCGAGCCCGGTGGCGCGGTGGCATGCGTCTGCGCCTCGCAACCGGAGGAGACACATAGGTGCGCGGGTTCGAGCCCCACCGTTGCACATTTGTATTTATGGGGGTCCGTCTATGAAGCAATGCGAAAAGCAGTCCCATGGACGTTAAATCTTGGCTGAGAGTCAGCCCCGAAAGGATTTTTTTTTTGATGTGGCGAGGATGTGATGTGGTGATGATGTGATGTGATGATGATGTCGTGATGATGTGATGTGGTTACGATGTGATTCGGAAAGTGTCCAAGGTTTTCTTAGCAGCATCTATCTGCTAGATGCTACACTCATTAACAATTGTAACATACAATACATTCAGTGGATCTGGCTCGAGAACGACAGAGTAATGTTTGTATTTAAAGCAAACAGTCACAGGTAGTTGGCGCTCAAAGGTCAAGATCGTCTTGTTAAGTGGTGTCTTACCAGCGTAACCTGGGCGTCGAGCGTGCACCACACCATAAACTGCTACCTCTTCGCGTTTCTTGTCATCTGTAGATGCGCCTTTAGATCGACGCCTTGAATTCTCGCGTTGAATAAGGTGAGAACTGGACTGGTTCCTGTGATAAGTATCGATCCTATTACAGCAAGCTGCATCAGACTTCTGACCGCATCATCCTCTGTGTTGATCCGTACGGATACCAAGGCGGCTTGATATCTTGCAGTCAGGGCAATTGGAACGAATATATTTGTCGCATTATGCTGAACAAATTTGTAGCAATGCGCCGTCACTGAAACCGTACTACAAGCAGGGCTTTCGGTGGTCTACCGCTTTAAAAGCGCTCAATTAATCTTTACAAGCATCCATTCTCAGCTTGTCCAACTGTCCTCGCTTACGAGATATGGTATTTTTCTCACGCCTACACTCACGCGCCATCATCGTCAACGATTCATTACGTTGGTTGCACTCTACGAGTATATATATATATATATATATATACATGAGTACATGCATAAATAGGACTTGTACATATATATATATATATATATATATATATATATATATATATATATATATATATATATATATATATATATATATAGGTAAACCATTTACTATGCTTATTTACTTGGGCGTTAACAATGTGTCCTAATATGCATGTGACACGCTATGGGGTCAGGTAAATGGATCCTTGGTAAATGAAGGCTTGCCAACGCTGCCGCCGCGTTCCCTCGCTGTACGTTCAACGAAGGCTTCTTCGACCTAAAAACTCCTCTTGCTCGCCGATTGGCGCCAACCCGACTAACTTCCAAGCTTGAACGTGAAAAACAAAATCCACCTTATTTACACATAAATAAGTAGGAGTAGTTTTCCGATGCTGTCCGATTAAAGCCATTGTCACGATGCAATAACATCGACAATACGCACATTAAATACAAATAAGTCTTATAAGCAATTCATATTTACAATATGTATGTACGCAAAAAAAAAGCAAGAAAGCAAACGATCAAAAACGCCGTCGAATGAATGCTATGCTTCTTCTTTGCGCGCGTACCGGTTGGCTCTCGTTTGACCTTTTTTTGGTCTCGTAATGGTCACCGATTTGGGATTCACCGATTTGGCGGCAAGTCGACAATTAGTTCACCGCTACGTGAGGCTCATGTGAAGTCAGAAGCGTATTTGGCCGGCTAACGGTCGAGTTGGTGGCCGGCGGCGGCCGCGGCCGCGATAAGTGCCACTTGGTGGAACCTTCGATGTAATTAGCCAGCCACGTGGCTTCTCACCGCTTACTTGATCGCAACACATATACGATCATCTGCCACTGTCTGTCTGTTCGTCCGTCTGTCCGACCGTCCGTCCGTCTACGTGCCTGTCTCCCTCACAGCGGATCTAATTAGCCATAACCCTTTCAGCACTCGCCACTCGATCGGACCTTCTATTACTGTCTATCATGCTGATGACTGACCCACAATACACAGACAAGCAGGCGAAGTTTCAGTTTGTCGCAGGGGCGGAGGCGGCGGGGGGGGAGAATGGGGCTGTAGCTCTGCTAGCATAAGTGGCTCGGTTCACTGTGTAAACACCTTTATTGCCAATCCATTTGACAACGACAACGTAACCTATTTACCCTGAGTTTATTAAACGGTAAGATGTTCAAGTCACACTGGTCAAATCTTTCCCACATCTATTCGAGTATGGATCTTATATATATATATATATATATATATATATATATATATATAACAAAATCATTATTATATGTATTGATATTTAAAAATTATGCAAACTTATGAACTTGCCGGCTGTTTCAACACAAAATGGACGGCAATGACGATAACGGGTTTGCTACACCCACAGCCCTAAAAAAGCACCACTTTGTTCATTGTCTAGCCCAGACAGTGGCAACCGACAACAGCTGTTGCCTTCCTATAAGTGTGTCATAGCTTATTTTTATTCAAGTTTAACGGGTGGAGCCTAACGGGGCCCTTTGAACGTGTGGGCTTCTAGTCGCACACGGTCTCGAGTCCGAGGGCCGACCAGCTTTGTAGCTTGCCTCGACCACGGCGGCATTTCCATGCTAGATGTCGAGATCTAGGCAGTGTCAAAATAAAGATGCCGAGCGCTTGTCGTTGGATGCAAATTGAGGAAATTCCCGACGTTATCAGTTAGGAGGTTTGTGTGTTTATCACCAGAACGCCTAGTGTTTTAAACCAGACGGATAAAATGCATGCGGCTCGAAAATCGAACAGCACTATCTTGAGTTACGGAGTTTTATACTGACCATTGAAAGGGTTAGAAAACCGGCGGCTTGGCTTCCGCCCCTCTCGAAGGACATAATACCGTTAGGACGCTTGCCGCCCTTAGCATACGGGCCTGGAAGCTTCAGTAGACAAGCATGTTTGACGCACCCGAGGGCTATATAGAACGTTTCGTTTAAAGCGGCCTGTCTCGAAGAAGGATAGCTCGCGGTGACCTAGCCGGTGTGATTGTAATCATATTGGTGAGAAGTAACTAAGTCTGCGGCTCCTCATCCAGCAGCGTCTCCATGGGAGCAGCGGAAGGAGCATGGAGCCATGTCTCAGCACCGTGATACGCACTTTATTATTATTATTGCGACAAGCGCCGTAACGCTAAGGAGTGACACGCTTTTTTTAGGAACACATCGAGTGTTTATATAGTACGGGATCGGTGGGGGTACAAGAGTACCCCCCCTTCCTTTCCTACGCGGCTTTTTAGGTATGCTTCCTCAGTTATGAAGGTTTGCCACTCTCTGGGGTCATTTTGCTAGTAAGAGAAATAACATTGCGCAAAAACGGATGATGTTCCACATATATAGTCTGGGACTGGCCACTATATTATCAAATCTGCCGCTCATGTTTACCCTTCCCGTATTTTGTATTAAATGTACCGCCTTTAAACTGTACACTACGATACGTTTAGATAAACGCCTTGTTCTGCTACATGGATTCGTTTAGTTGGGTGTGGTTCATCGTTGTCCTGACTACTATTTCATAAATTAGGCCGTGCGTTCTAGTCTATTTAACCTGCTGTTCTTAAATTATTGGGCGTTATAAGGATCAGGAGATGTACATCGCTGCTTCTTTTTGAATTTAGTAGTTTTTTTTAGATTACTGATTAAGGTGCTAGTTTTTTGCTTCGTTAGATCGTTTATGTTGGGTCTCCATTCCCTTATTGCGGGTTCGAACCATTTTTTAGATACTGTACTAATCGCTTCTATCCAGAAGATTCAGCACGATTAGCAGACAAATTGATGGTAAGATAATTCTAGTCGCTGCTAATTAATGATTGATTGAAAGACAGACCGACAACGGCAGCCATATGGTGATGAGGAATAGATGATATTCAACTGCGCTCTGCAAAGAGGAATAGATGGTATTCACTCGATACCTTAAAAACCGCCTTTTCGGCCTGTTAAAAACAAGCCGAACATCACAATGAGTTGGCAACATGACAATATGATAGATCAAAGTAAGACGCGTGTTTATACATCTCGTATAGCCCCCAAATACACAAATAGCGGACAAAAAATGATACACCATCAATAGCAAATATCTATTAGTACTTTTTACGAGTAACCTTTCCTTATTGAAGTGTATCTCCATAGGAAGCTTGTTTACGTTCAGATCAAAGCATTGCCAAACGCCTTTGCGTTTATTGAAGTCTTGTGTTACATTTTTACAAGGTAAAACTTTCATGCGGGTGGGGTTGTCTCAATCTTTCACAACCACTGCCGACTAACGAGTTCGAGAGCCTTAATCGTGACCGCACATCCTTGAGATCGTCTTTGAAAACTAGGTTACTTGTGTACGCCGAATTTTGCGTCGTCGCATTTCTGTCTAGCGCATAATATACGACGTTATTTCTACTTTGTGTTTACTCTACTTGCGGCGTTAACTAGCTCGTATACGCGCTCATAGAGCGGCTGGAATTTTTCGAGCCCAAAGCAAAGGAGCATGGGAGGAGGGAAGTAGTAGAAAGAGAAAGAGAACGCGTGACAGGAGACACGCAAAGACGAGTTTGTATCACAAACTGATCGCTGCAACGCCGATACAGTCCCTGACAGCCGCTATCGTTGCCTGGACAACAACAACAACAGTGCCGGCGTGCTCTAGGGGACTAGTGTGCTAGTTGTCATGATTGTCATCTACCGGAGTGTCGCCGGTTCGATCCCTGTTATTGATCGAATTTTCTTTGAACGAGGCTCATTAAGAATAGACGATTAACCATATACCGCTGAGAGGCAGCGGCCATGCTGCCACAAGGACTGTTGAGGAAACCCTAGATATCTTAACATGTTCGGCCCTCGGTGCATTGAAGATATACCTCAGGTTAAGTTCCAAGCCCGTAGGGGACGCAGGATAGTCTAGAATTAAAAACAACTTCCTTAAAAAATGTTTTTTAATTCTAGATATCTTAACATGTTCGGCCTTCGGTGCTTTGAAGATATACCTCAGGTTAAGTTCCAAGCCCGTAGGGGACAATGGAGGATAGTCAAGCACAACAACAACAACAACAACAACAACGTGTGTTCGAGCGTTATGTACGCGTCTTCTAAAAAGCCACACATTTCTTCACTATTTGCATCGTCGAAGCGCTACGTCACGTTTCGGCCCAACCCTACGAGCCGACACGCGGCGACGGACAAAACGAGTACGCCCACTCAAAACTATTCTGAGAGTGCTACGGAGTGCTATGCTGTTGTAATTGGACCTAGCTCAGTAACTCGGTGATTTCGCAAAGCTTTCATTAAAAGGTCATTAAACGGTCGTCGTCCTGATCAGTTGTATTTCGAGCCCTGTCTAAACCTCCCTCCCTCCAGCTACGCTCGAACCTGCCGGTGAGTTGACATCATTGGTAGACGCTGTAAACAGAGGCAGATCGGCGGTTGCAATCGGCGTTTGGTCACCTATGTCTACGACGTAGGGTGCAAAGATTTTTGTGTTATACGATATTATCAGTCTCATTTTAATAGGGGATATAGTAAGTGCCACCGCCGACGTTGCTTTAACAGTTTGATCGTGAATTCAATGTGAACTTTCGGTGCAAAAATGATTTGAGGTATAAAAACACAGATTCTGGTCACGTTTAAAGCTAATTTCATTATTTTTCGATTGATGTAGCCGTTTTTTTATTCTTGCTACTGTGAGCGCAGAATATACCTAAATTCAAGTGTAATGGGTGATTCGGTTTTGTTCGAATAAATATATATGTATATATATATATATATATATATATATATATATATATATATATATATATATATATACATATATATATATACTGTGCTGACGATTTAAGGGACAGCATTTCCTCCATAAACATTTCTGGCGTATACTCCCTTGCTTAGGAAAGCGTATCTTTAGCATCGACGATTTAGCAGCAAAGTTATTGCTTTGTTCTCAGAAGGCTGCGGAGGGGTAACTAGTAGCTTTGATAGCATCCACTACGGGTCAAGCGATCACCGGCGAGAGCCATTGCGACATATGACCGAAAACGAAACGGTAGCATATGTGTCTCAATATCAAGATATGGCGTACAATAGCGCTCATCAAGAGAACAAGTTGTTTCCAACCGTTGTCTGTCTGACCAACCGGCAGAGACGGCATTCAATTGACAGCACCGCCAGCCTGAGCCTCGATCCGCGATGCGCGTTCACGGATAGGCCGAACGAAATTGAATAGTCTTCCTTTAGATCTTTTCAGATCGACCGTGAGCCGTGAGTCGATGTAGGCCAGGGATGTGACACGGCAACAATGTATTGCTTAGTGCTCCGCTCGGTACAGGATAGTCGAAGAGTCTTCGATACTTCGGGACTGTTGTTTTTTTCTCGGGAACCCAGTGGTGCTAGTGGTGGTTGGTCGTCGTACGAATCGCCTTGTCAGCCTCATGTCGCCTTTTGGCCGTAGGACAGCAGATAAGGCCGGCAAGAGGCGGGCAAGCAGCTGCCTTCCGATGGACGCTATGACATCGAGGCATGGCATCGACGCATGGACGACTGAGCCAAAACGGTGATAAATCTATGGGACCGGGAAGTACGTGGGGAGTGGGGTTGGGGTCGCGTTCTTTTGCGCTGGACACTTGCGATGGCTTCACTCTGGCTCCGCAACAAGCACAAACTGTCGTAGCAACTTATCGTCTGTGTTGTGTTGTGTTGCGTTGTCGTCGTCGTCGTCGCCGTCGTCGTCTTTGCTGTTCACTATCCAGCTACGGACTCTGCTATCTGTTCCATCGCGGATGTATCCGGCGTAAATATATGTTGCCTTCTATCGAGACGCCCCGGAGGGGTGTCCGCCGGCTTTACCGCCGGGGGCCCGCCGGGGCATATATGGCTCGAGCGTGTACGTACAACGGTGATCGGAAGGCAGTCCGTTCGAGGGCGTCGACCGGCCCTGCAGCCGACCGGCTCAGCTGAATTTGGCTGCGCTTTGTCTGACGCTGAGACCACCGTCTAGGCAATCTTGCGCCGCTACCCCCCACAGCGGCGGCAGCGGAGGCGGCTGCTGCTGCCGCCGCCGCCGAATGAAGAACAACCCCTCGGCGTTCGGTGGCTGCATTACGTTACCCCTCATTCCCATTAGTGGGATAATGCAGCAGCCGCCGCCACTGTACGGTCATCGCCTCTTCATGCGTATTATAGCATTAGTACTACGACGACCACCCCACATGAGCAGCAGCAGCAGCAACAACAATAATAGCAACAACAACAACAACCTCAATGACAACAACAACAGCAACAACTACTACCACCGCTACTAACTTCTAATAAGACTCTAGGTACTTGTCTAACACACTTGAAGATGAATCGCCAACGAGCCGTACAGCCGATCCGCTTCCCGACGGGCCACTTCAACGAGTCCACAGGCATCATCTGGCCTAAGAAGCCAAGCCCTATTTTTGTTTGGGTTGGCTAACCCACGCACACAATACACACACTCACATACACATAGACGTTCACAGGAACCCAATCTACGACACGTCTCATGTTTTGTATATATCGAGGCATACTACGCCTATCATGACGCACTATTCCAACATTTGACTAACATATGCCGCAACTACTCGGAGGTCTGGCAGGTAGACTTGTGTACATATATATATATATATATATATATATATATATATATATATATATATATATATATACGTATATATAATACTGCACTTCTTTGTTCCGATTCATGAGCACACACTCTGATCTGTTTAAGAAACACAATTATCTTATCTTGTAGGTTTGCTCTTACCGTTGCAATCTAATAATATATCTTACCGACCAGCCAAAGCAATAGACTCTTTCCTCTGCATGTGGTTCCCGGCATTACATTTTAAGTAATTACATGAGAGAGCCAGAAACAATCACTTTCCGGATATTGCCGTATATGGTTTTTGCGCTTTTTGTTCCGCAAATTGTTTCAGGTGGGACTTTTCCGGCTATGTTCGGCAGTGTTGCGCTCTTATGTGAGCCTTTTTCATGCAACAAATGCATGTAAAAGCGTGAAATTAACAAGCAAAGAAGTCGGCGAAAATGCGACACTAGAATGTGTCATCCTCTTCTAATGTGTTTGCCTATACACTCCTAAAGTGTTCGAACACAAGAAATATATTACTACATCCAGGATTGAATCTACGATCGAGCACGCCAGACGCCAATGAAGTATTGAGCTTTGACTGACCAGCTTTTCACCTTAGCCTGTCGCATTCCTCTTAACAGTATGTTTTATTCTATCAATACACCAACATAGACTGTGCTAACAAATCGGAAACAAAAAGATTGAAATTACCCTGTCTCAAAGATGCGAATGGACGTCCACATATGTGCGTGCTACGTAGATAAGTTGTCCGGCGCTGCCAGTATGACGTTGAGAACAAGAATATTTTTTTTAGATTTAACCCTAACTGTGTCCATTAGTAAATTGCTCATTCATATTCATATCTTGCTGATATAGTCAAGGGCCTTGTTCTATGAAGAATGCAAAATATTCAGACAACACAACACTCAACAAAAACGCAATAGCAGAAAGTAAGATAACTTTTCCTCGAATAACTAGATATACTATCAAGAGTTTTTCTGGCAAAATCTCGTTCCTGGCCGACATGCCTTTATTTGAATATGCGAGAACATATATAATCAAGAGTTCCTATAATGCCTGTTGCTACAACTTCTCCCTCAGCCAGAGCTAGTTAATGGGGAGCATCATAATCTTCCTGGGCGGCCCTCACTCATTTCCACATTACCTCACTTCCATTAAGAGCCGTTGGTTACTTCCGTCTTACTCTGTGTTAGGTCTGGCCTATTGTTCAGATATTTTATTTGATCGGTTATTTCCGGCACATTTCCATTTTCTCTTGATCAGTTCATTCTCGCAAGTTTCAGGCTCAATAGAATCTATAACAGAAACGTTCCTTTGAGGTATCTACAACAGTCCAGCGTCGACTAACGTACTGCTAACTGATTCTAACAAGTTGCGGATTACCAGGCGCAGATGCTGGAAAAAATGTGTTCGTTGACCTTGATTGCCGCATAAGCACATACACCGATTATAGCAGTTTAATAATGTATAGTGTGTGCTATCTTAGAACATAATCTGCTGGCCTCCCGTGTCTACTGGACTAACTCTAGGTTTAATCAGAAACGATGAAGAAAGACTTGACGGTTTGTTCGCGGCACATTGTTGAATCGAGCTGATCCTGGGTTAGACAACCCGTCACAACACGTTCGCGCGGAGACAATTATTCACCCCAAAAGTTCTAATATAACAGAGTTATGAAATAATAACAACAACAGCGACAACAACAACAACAACAACATAGGAAACTCCCTTATTTAGGTAACTCACTAACATATGCCCTCCGCCTCTTTGACCGTCGCGTGCATGGCGTGAGCGGCCCCAATAGAGCCCGACTCCGGAACAAAACCAAGGTATTTGGCCGTATGGCCGGTTGGGCTGACCTTGTAGTCAGCGAAAGATGGATAGGGGGCTCGGTTGAACCCGTTGAGAAATATGTGGAGCTATTTGTAGCCCATACGACAGCAGCCACTGCGCGATGTCCTCAAGAGCTTCGTTGGCGTCTCTCTAACGTAGGCTAACATAACATAATTGTACATATATTTTGTGTTGAGTACCCTCATAATTTAAATATATATATATATATATATATATATATATATATATATATATATATATATATATATATTGTTTCTATCAGCAGATATACGAGGGCGTGAATATATATATATATATATATATATATATATACGAGTATATATATGAGGGCGCATCGGCAAGTTATTGTACTTTAAATTTTGCCTTTAACGGAAGCCACCAAGATCTTTCAGTTTGTTTTGCTTGGAAACACCGTTTATTGGATACACACAAGCCACATTTCGAGCCAATCGATAGCGGTGTTTATTGTTTTAGTTTGGTTCAAAAAGTGCAGAACACTAGGCTCGACGATTTTAAGGAGCCGAAAAAGGGGAATCTGCATCAAGTTTTGTATTAAAACAGAATTACGATATATGTTCGAAAGTGGTGGAATTGTTGCTAGCTGCTCATAGTGATTAAACAGTGTCCCGAAACACCGTGGGACCTTCAATTTTACGACGGACCTGAGGAGATCAAAGATCACCCCCTGATGGGAGTTGGAGATATATTACGGATCAATTGTACCAGTGTTGGCAGATATTTTATGCGTTCCAAGACTGGCAACAAAGTTCGTTCCAAAGACTTTGAACTTCTAGCAAATGAATGCCCGTCGAAAAATGTCTGAATTGAACCTTCCTGCTTCAGAGGATTACAGGAGACGAGTCATTGGTATATGGTTATGGCATCGAGATCAAAGCCCAATCCTTCCAGTTGTACTTCTATGGAGAAGGTCGACTTTGAAAATGTGTCGAAGAGTTGGAATGAAGATAGCACAAGTGCCTTGCAGTGGGTGGACGTTATTGCAAAATGTAGAGGAGTTTACGGGTGACGCTGCCTGGACCGCCCAGAGTCTCGAAAGCTAGCAGTTGGAACTAATGTGGGTAGCTTATTGGCGCGTATTTCACGAGCTTCCTTGGCTCGACTAGATTACCAGCGTGCTCTGCTAAGACCGCTCCACCGCCGACCATAGAAGGTGCTAGTGCCGTCGTCCCCGGCAAGAATTCTGCCCTAACACATCGAAATATGGCACGTTGAAGGCGTACCGCAAGTGTCAGGTTTTCTACCTCCCCATGCACTGGCTCTCTGAGTCACCCAGTAGGTTACCCTGCTGCCTTGGGTTAATAGGCATCATGGGGACTCTATTCCTTTAAACAGCCGGGTAAGAGTCCCGGGCGCCCTGGGGCTCTAGAATGCAGAGGAATGTGCAAGGCCGGAGCGCTCGACTAAATGTGTTATATATATATATATATATATATATATATATAAACGGTGTAAGAACATTTAACACATAGCTTTAAGCGAGATGCAAGAGGACTGTTTGTTATGTTCCAAACACTCTCGAAAAAGCGATCGCCAGCCGCTGTGTTCCATAGCTGCTGTAAAAGTGTTGTTGCACGGGCGACAATGTGTCAGACATGTCTTAAGCGAGAGACCATTAAAAGTCCTGGTGGTTATGTTTCAGAGCAATCGACAGTGATGGCTAGATGACGATTCAATAATGAAAGATTGTGCACACATGTAAGCCACAAAATAACGAATAATTTGTATATTGGCGTGGCTGTCAAAGCGCAATCTACGTATGCGATAAAAAAAAAATATATATATATATATATACAGCACTGACCGTCTGAACGTTTTTTTGCAGATCGTAAAAATGATGATCGTGGTCGTTGTCATCTTTGGTGTATGTTGGCTACCGTACCATTTGTACTTTCTACTGGTACACCACTATCCAGACTGGCGGAACTCGGCCTATATCCAACATATCTACTTGACCATCTACTTCCTCGCCATGTCCAACTCAATGTACAACCCCATCATTTACTGCTGGATGAACAGCCGGTACGTAATTTATGTTGTCGCTCATGGTCCCTTGTTTCCACAGCGTTAACGTGATTTAGTGGATAACTTAAGCGCCATGTTTTTACTTACTATTAGTTATAACACAACGTAGGTAACGAACGTAGGTAAGATGAACTACCTCTAGAGACGATTTTTGGACAAATCGCATCAAAACGGGATGTCATTTAAATAGCACTAAACCTTCTTTAACTCACATAATATACCTTTCAAAAGGTTCTTGCTAAAGGCTTGATTTTAATCCCGTGTTTGGTACTATACGGCCTTACCAGAAGCCTGCGTTTTTCACACACTGTTATTTAAGTGCATGCACTTATGGATTAGGTCGTTACGCAACCAGTTGTATCCCACGACATATATATATATATATATATATATATATATATGTATTCGTATTATTATTACTTTCATTATCAGGACGTGCACGTAATGCTTTTACCAATTAACCTAACACGATGCCCTCTCTCTCTTTTGTTGGCCGACGTATCCAACCGCCCACCTTAACAACAGGTTCCGTGAGGGTTTTAAGGCTGTGTTCTGCTGCTACGTATTGACCGGCAAACAGCTGAACGCGTTCGCTAAAAACAACCAGAAGTTTACACGGTACTCCTGTGTGTCGGAGCCGTACTCTACGACACGGGTTACGCTCAACCACCTCAACAACACGACTCACCATAATCAGAACAACCATGTGGTACTGCAACAACAACAACAACAGCAGCAGCAGCAACAACAACAACAGCAATTTCTTAATCAAGCTAGTCTTGAGTTGCAGAGCCAGCCTGATGGCCTGATTACGTCTGCTGGCGGAGCGGCCACGGTGGGAAACGGCTCACGCCGGCAATCGGGTCGTTCACAGCACCACCTTCGGACGCAGCAGCAGCAGCAGCATCCGCCTGTCACGTGCGCTAATGGCCACACCGAGGTGTGAAGTTCTGTGACGATGTCCTAATTAGACATACGATATCAACACATCACTGAAGGTGAGGACGCCTCAACCTTGCCTGCCTGCTGACGGCTACGTTAAAGATGGCCTGCACGAGGCTTGTTCTTGCGCCCGCGCACTTCTGGCGTCTACGTGCGGAGAAGAGGGAAGACTACGAAGAAGCAGTACGGAAAAAAAAAGCTGCAAGAAACACAAAGTGGAAGAACTCGATTGCCGTACCCAAAATGATTCAGTGTATGTTTTTGTGCTAATATATGATAATAATAATAATAATAATAATAATAATAATAATAATAATAATAATAATAATAATAATAATAATAATAATAATAATAATAATAATAATAATAATAATACTGATATGGAAGCAAAAACACAACTATGAAACAAGAACGTAGCGCCGCCAAGTGGCTATGAAGGGGGCGTGAGCCTACGGCATTGCTGTTTATCGGTGCTTCTGTTGTGTCTATATATATATATATATATATATATATATATATATATATATTAAGAAGAAAATAGAGAGAGGTAAAAACCGAGAGACGTCTCATTAATCCACCTTTAGCGTTGGACTGTAAATATGCACGCGAGGCACAAGCACTCCTTTAACGCACGACAACAGGCCGGCTGTTAAAATTGATGCTATCCATCACATGAATGGTGATTTTTCAGACATAACGCTTACGTACACGTATTTTTGCGAGCATAACGACCCTAGTTACCCTAACTTCTGTATATATATATATATATAACATGCCTGTGTAACGTTAGATTAACAGCTATAGATGCTGCGTATCTACATATGCCGCTTGAGCACACCAGGTGCAAAATCGTCGGGTTCAGACCGTAGCACAGTGAACGTTTTATATATATAGATGGGTACATCAACGTTAATATATATACGTAAGTGTGCTGAGTATAAATGCGGATAGCAGAAGGTAACAGTGCAACATACATTGATTTGGTGTAATAGGTGGGCACTACACTTTGCCTGTATGTTGGCCTCGGTTAGAACCGCTGGCGTAGCAGACTGTTAAACGCATCTGGCACGTAGCCAGCCTCTAGAAACAATGTGAGACCTAGAAAAACACTGTGAGGTCGGGTTTGTTGGTCAGCGTGTTTCAATTAATGTATATGTTAACAATACTGCAAGTGATACCTAACGTGTACAGGAAACAATATCATGCGTGAAGGTCAACGTGTTCTGCTATTCTGTCCTTTGATTCTTATTGTTAACTGTAGCTACATTACATTGCTGTCAGCGGCTATGTCGGCGAATTTGCGGCGTTAGACCCTGCCACGAGCGTTGATCATCGGACGAAGGGCTTCGAAGGGCGACGTTACCCAACGAGATTAAGTCTTTTGACATTAATACCGATCACCATTGCTACGTGGTTAGCTTAACCTAATTGGGATGTATATATATATATATATATATATATATCCGGCACCTACATATATCCCAATACATTTATTTAACCCACCCTAGAATGTAAACAGTTGTCTGCCAATAAACGTGGTGACAAATTATATCCGGCCTACGTTCCAGACCTAGTATTGACCACTTGGGCTTAGTACCAAGCACCGCCGTAGCGTTACCGCGCTGTAACGACAGCGTCGGCCGAAACCACTCAGCAGCACTTGGGTCGCCTGTGCCTAATGTAAGACAGTTACATACCTTAGCAATAACTCCCTCGATATTTTACCGTTATAACCCCTACGGTGTCAAAAGCAACATAACGAAAGTCCATTAAGTCCCCAATAAATGCATACTTTCGACATCTATTTATATATTTGGCTCATAAAGCTCATAATGGGGTGTCAACAGTTGTCCCCCAGTAAACATGACAGTGTGTGTGTGTATATATATATGTATATATATATATATATATATATATATATATATATGAAGAAGGGTGAACGCATTTACACACTGGCGCGATGGGCATGGCATCGCAACCTTCCTGCACTGTGTAGGACTCAGCCCTAACGGCTGAGTTTGCTCTGCTGGGTCCCATACTCACTAAGCACACCTCCCGCCATAACCTTCACACTCTATCAACCCGGACATATATATATATATATATAGATTTATATATAAACACATAGATTAGAATATATTCAGTTAAAGCCGAATAGTGTAGATGGCGTGCTCGGAACGACGCCTGATGTGACTCGGTCTCCCGGTAGATAGGTAGTACCCATTTTTTGGACTCGGAAATCAACGATCTGTGTTAGGCCGTTAGGCACACCTCAATGCACTGGGGCAGCAATTGTTTGGATTGTTTCTACTGCTGCAAGCATAGTGATGCGCATACGATCTGACGTCCATCTATATATATATATATATATATATATATATATATATATATATATACTTAGTTAATGGTAATATAACATAATGCAATGTTTAATATATAATTTGTAATAATAAAAAATAAAGATTTTCTTGGCTGCGCTTTGGGAAAGTCGCTCGCAAACGCTTCGAGAAGATTGAAGCCAAGTCAGAGCTCACAGAACTCGTTAACCAATCTATCCGCAGCATCTTCGTTGCCTGCTGCACAACGACGTGAGCACGACTGCTTTGCCGAAGGACAGTATTTTCAATCGTATTCGATGGCAGTTGTGTACGATAGAGTTGGTAATTGTGTGTTAAATGAGTCCTCCTGTTAATTATGCTGCCCTAATAATAATAATAATAGCAAGCAACGGGAGCATCTATAATGGCCAAAAAAAGAATGTCTGGCTAACATTAAAAACCTAGTTATAGTAGTTAAGATAATCCGATGATAAGACCAACAGCAACAACAGCAACAAATAAATGAACATAAACAACAAAAACAAAAAAGTAGCACTAGCAGCAGCAGTAACAACAGTACCTGCAACATCAATACGAACAATGATAGCTCAACACTGACAACACGAGGACAGCTATAGAAGCAACATAGACGCTGGCGACGACAAAAATGCTACACATCAACAAACACAATCAAAATCATAACAGATTGCAGCGGCAGCAACAACAACAACAACAGCAACAGCAACAACGACGACAACAACAACAACAAAATAGTTAGTGACACAAGAGCAACCAAGTTAACGGCTGTGGTATGATAATTACACTAAGCCAGCTTACAATGCTTGGGGTTCCTTGGGCATATGCTTTCCGCGCCAAGAAAACACTTTAGATAGTAAAAAAAAACAGTGGACTGTTGATCACCATGTATGGTTCTTAAAAGCTAGAAGTATAAGATATTAATAAAAAATAAAAAACATGACTTTATACGCAATAATTGTTATTGAGTTGTTCTTCACTTTATATATATATATATATATATATATATATATATATATATATATATATATATATATATATATATATATATAAATGCATGGTGCATACGGGACGTCGTTATGAAAGCCACGGTAGTGTGGAATTCATAACCCTAAATCAAATCCAGTCATTCCCTTTGACCCCTGTCGGGGGCCGCGGTCCTGTATCTTCTAGATTACTTCATCCGGCCAATTTATCTTGCCATTAAAGCTAGTCGACATTCTGTGGCAAATATTATCGCCTCGGAGAATACGGAATCTTTACCTAAATCATGAGGAGCGCCTCTGCAGGGGAGTGGCGTGTCAGGGGACTTCCTAATCCTTGGTTCCGAGACAGTAGCTCGTGCTCAGTATTAAAAAAAGCACAGCGTTTGCAGTGCCTTACATCGCCAACCTCTTATGAGTTGCATATTCGGCATAAGAAGGAGTCTAGTTACCCAATGTGCTGTAAGTAGCGTTGAATACAGCCATTGTGGGATCTTAACAGTTGCGCGAATGAATAGGTGAGCAAGCCGTATTTACGACTGTACTGGTTTTTCAAGATTAGGGTATTGCGTTTGTCCATTATTTAGGATGGCCCTGATGGATTGCTTCCCATAGCTTGCTTCGTTTGCTTACCGTGTCCGTTCTGCTAATAAAAAGTCCCTTTGTCTCGAGGTTTATTAAGAAACAACTTAGCGCTAGTTGTTTTACGCTTAAGTTCCAGGTAATCTACCTAGAGAGGACTTGTATGGCTGCTGCGTTGGCCGTGCGACGTTGAGGTTTTTGTGTTTTGTTGAGGAGGCGGCGTGTTGTAGCGCACATAAGCACCAGATCATCTGCGTAGACGAGACCAAAGCTCCGCCACGGATGTGGAAGTCTAAGTGCTCCATCGAAGATTATATTTCATAAGGTTGGTCTCAGTACGGACCTTTGAAAGGACCCGGTTGTGACTGCATGGCCTGCTTCTTCGTGGGTAGAAGCTCATTATATAGACACAACATTAGGGTGTGTGGTAAATAGGGGGCTTTTTTAATGGCGTCCCACGGAAACGTGTTAAACGCATCTAAGAGGGTGGCCAAACAATGCGACCGAGTTGCACTCGGCGCATTTTGTCTCAACTGCATTTAGAACATTTCTAATTGCCGTATGCGTGGAATATCGGGCTCGGAAATCGTGTCGGTTTTAGAACGGCACCTCCTTGCCCTCTAGCTCTGCCAGTCGTCTGTTGCCAGAGGTCATATTTATATCGTATGCCAGGGGTCTCTCTACGGTTTACCGGGCTTTAGTATAATAGAATAGAATTTATGCCGCCGATATGCGGGGGTAGGACTGGTAGGAAATTAGAGTGACGAGGATTGACGGATGTTACGTATAAGTGGTTGATAGGGTTTCCTGCTTCTTGTAGATCATCCAGTCGGTTATTCCCTGTATTACAAATGTTAAATATAGCATTGATCTCTGTTTGGTGTGATCGAAGGTGTACATTTGCGTATTTATGAGTTCTATATCTATTCGGGTTGCCTATTCTGAAAAGATCTCTTTTTTCGTTGATGAGGAGCTGTTTTGCAAAAGACTGTGGGCGGCGTAAGATGAGTTCCCTCCCACAATTGCGCTTCGGTGATCGCGGGTGCTCATACTGAGGTTTATACTTCAAGAAAATCATTTTATTTATGTACAGTGGAGCAATATACACCGATTAAATTCCAATTCCAATTAGATTTATTTCACTCAGATTGAGTATAATATACAGTTCACGATGTTTCTTCATAATACTCTATCTTCTTCACGCTTTCGGCGAGAGAAGTAGTGTAACGATGTTTTGTTCAGCGCTGTGCATCCCACTGCATGGTACTTAGCACACCTCTTCAGGCAGAACCGGCAGGTGCACAACTCGTACTCCTCGTGAAAGGCTGCGTTTGAACATACCAGGTAGTGATAACCATGCACTATGTACCTGGTGTACACGTGGCGACTGTCACATGCAGGACCAGACCAAAGGTGCACGGCATTGAAAACGTCCAAAGCACCGACCTCCCGTCTGGCCTGTTCGACTTTAGCTTCCCATTCAGAAATGAAACATTCGTATGGTACTGTACGCGGCATCTTCAGCCTTAGTCGGATTGTTTCAGTAGCCGGTGGACAACCTGACATGAGATACACAAAGCGGCTCCTTGCTCGAATAGACAAGCAAAGCACTCGCTTCATATATAATGAGAAACACCTCTCAAGCTGGTTAAAATTCGCCAGTGTGAGGTGGTTCCACACCCTGTCAAGGCCATACATCAGCCCCGGAACAATCTTAAGCATGAAGAGCCTCACTGCTGAGAAAACGGACAGTCTTCGGACATTGCCTACTTCCCCGTAAAGAGAGACAAGTGCCTTCCGTACTGTTTCGTTTATATGCGCTGTGAACGTCGTTCCCGTATAATGAACCCGAAGGCCAAGATACTCCGATTAAATCGCGAGGTCGAAAGTGGGAATAGAAAAAAAGTATGTGCCTTGTCCGATTGGTTGCTAGGGCTAGTCTCGGCCGTGAATTGAGACGCCAGATTGTATGCTCTATGAGATCTGGGCAGGTATATTTGCAGTATTTAAATGTCATTCGCCATTTTGTTTGCGATTTTCGCGAAAGTTTGTGGCCTGCATATTTGACGTAAGGCATATTTTGTTCTCACAATAATTACGCTATATTGAAAATTAAGATAAAACAAACAACATTCGCTTTAAAATTGAACCAGGATATTGCGTTCGGAATCGTAATTGTATAAATATATAAACAAATTATGTCGGAGATAGCTATTTTACAAATAGTGAACCACATAGAATAGTTCTCCTTCTAAAATTTTTTTATGTGAAATGTTTACTTAAATGTACAACTCATTTACCGTACCACCTATCCTAATGACTGCTACCATGCGCTGTGGCATTGATTCAATTACCTCACTCAGTGACTTGTGTAAGATATTATTGCACTCCTCAGGCATACCAACGATGAGCTTTGGAAGTGTGGCTTGAGCTAGAATTCTGGCTTTAACTCGTTATTTTAGCTCATCCCATACATGCTCCATGGAATTCTGGCCGAGAAAATTCTGACCACTTCATTAAGCTAATTTCGACCTCTGGGGCTGCTCCACCACATCAAGCGTTACGTCGGGAGCCTCCAGGGGGGCAACTTGTATTTGCTCGCCTGCTCTTAATGGCTAGTGTGCGAAAAAACCTGCAACGACGTTTCTCATCACGTTCGGTGGCAGCTCAAGAGCATGTCGGTGGATCTTGTTGATAACAACCCAGTAAGGCGGTCCCTATGGGTCATCCTCTACCCAATCTATGAGTTTAGTCTATGCCTCCAGCTTATTTCTATTTATAGGCAGCCTGAGTCGCGCGGCCTGCTCAGTACTCCTCTAGCAGAGCCTCCGTTGTAAAGCCTCCGCCAGTATGCTGTAATCCTGTCCTTCTGGCTATTCAGGAGCGGGCGCGGTTGCACCCCGGTTAGCTGGTGCGCATGCCTTCTGGGCTTCCTGGATGTCTAAGTTCCACCAGTGCTTTGGCCGATGACGTCTAATCCCCATAGCCTGTGGCGGTCCGCTGCTTCACAGGCACTTGTCAAAAGCTGGATTCTCTTCCCTTCTGTCAGTTTGTATATGACTTCTTGCAGCTTCGTCTCGCCCAACAGCCAACGTCCACGGGACTGCTTTTGCATTGTTTCGCAAGACGGACTCCATAATACAAATGTGCAAGGGTAAGGCGACCCGAACCCGTGCACCTACTATGTGTCTCCTCCGGTCGCAAGGTGCACGCTATTGCACCACGCCAACGGGCTCGACGTCAAGACGTCTGACCTGTCATCGTCGGACTGGCCGATGCGCCTCACTACCGTGGTTTCCGGGTGGCGCAGCCAGAGTAAACTAAATGTATCTATAGTCACCTATCGTCTTTTCGTCGCTCTCCACCTTTAAGGTGTTGACCATAGGATAGGCGGCTTTACTAGCCTGGTACGTACTTGACCTGTACACACTGACTTATTGACTTAGTCTGTTGAATTTAATCTATTCGAGTACGTAGGAAGGAAAACACGATCGCCTGCGGTCACCTATGGCTGTGTGGCTCTGCAGTCTCTTACGGTGCTGTAATTATTGTGTATCACCGGTTGTTCTTGACTGCGGTGAATCCGTAACTGTCCAAGATGACGCTTCTAACGAATCTTCTAGACGTTTCTCGTACCTACTCGTATCTACTCTGTCTGCTGCATGTTCGCCAGTATATGGCGCCTAGCCCCGACAGTCGTGTATCTATCTGATTGTGCTCAGACACAACAGTCTTCCAAGCTAACTATAAGTTTTGGAACAGTGTATGTAACAGTACATAAGAGCTACGTACGGCGACGGCTTTGGCCGGTCATCTCTCGATAATCTATCGTCTGTCTTGGTCGCTTGGATCTCTAGGCTCTTGTGGGGTGTTGACGTAGTCATATCCGCTGACGTAGCTGGCTTGATAGATAAATTTGCCTCCATTTTCATAAGCACTGTCGACGCCGGAGAGGAATTTGACGTCGCGGCACAGGATGGACTCATTACGGCAACATCTGAATGTGTTAACTGATTGTCGCCGTGGACATAGCCCGCTTCCTCCTGCACGTCCGTCTTCTGAACTTAATCGAAATGTCTCTAGACCGTGTCGAGCTTGGTTGACTGTACTTATTGAATGTGCCTTATTCTGAGTATCCTTACGACACGGGGTACACACCACTTGTCTTTGTTTGGTAGTCTCGAACTGCCATTGACTCTCCAACGTTAATCCGGAAAACCATCTCAGCCGACTTTGCTGGTATCGGTCGTTTCTCGTTTAGCTGAGATATGCGATCACTAATCTGTCGGCCGAGGAATAAAGATGCGGGACTATTCCCGGTAGCGAGCCAGCCTTCTTGAGGCCTTTCTTCATGATTTGGGCTGCCCTTGCAGCTTTTCAGTTGGTTGTCGTAAATTCATGACTGCAGAATCCGGTAGCATTATCCGAGACGGGCTGTAGAGGTAATCTATAGCGTGCAAAACACTAACTTAGCCATCGTAACCAGACTTGATGTAGAATTGGCGCTGAAAGCTTCTTTCCATTTAGAGTATGCATCGACGATCATTAGGTACCAACTACGGTCAATCGGTTCAGGTTGGTCAATATGAACTCTCTGTCACGGGCCGTTTTCCCTCTCCCAGGCATGTGCTGCGCTTCGAGCCGATTATTTGGCTATGCGCATGCACGTAGCACACTTAAGAGCCGTTTTCTCGATGTCCAGATCGATTCCCGGCCACCAGCAATGTTAGCGGGTCATTGAATTAATCTTGGTCATTCCGAGAAGTCCGGAATGTAGGTCGGCAAGAACTGTTCCACAAGATGTCGGTCTCTCTGGCACAGACAACCATTGACTACGGTGAACTCTAGACTGCTAACCTTGGCCAACGTAGCCGTTGTCGGTCACCGAAGTTGGTCAATGAATTCCACCAAAGTTGCGACCGTTTGCGTGGCCTCCTGGGCCGCTGACGCGTTTACTGGCGGCTGCGGACAGTGAAACGTATCGGTATCATACAAGCAAACTGCGTTAGGTAAGTCCTCCGATCTGCTCGACAGTCGCGACAATGCGTCTGCATTTCCGTTGTCTGTGGACGGTCGATGTTTGATATTTAAATTCGACGTTTGGAAGAGCAGTGCTGCAGTCTTGCTGTAGTTCGCGCGGGCAACTTTGCAGACGGAGCGAAAATGCTCTTTAGCGATTTTGAATCAGTCACCAGAATAAGATGTCAGTTGGATAAATAAAGTTGAAATCTCTGCGTGCCCTTCTTGATTGCTAGTGCTTCTCAGTCGAGCTGAGTGCATCGACCTTCCGTCTCGCCTGGAGTTGCAGAGTGATAGGCTATAGGTCTCTAAGTACCATCTGAAAGACGATGTGAGAATACCGCAGCGATCCCTACGGGAGAAGCGTTAATGGCCAGCACTTGTTTATGCCTTGGGTCAAACATCATTCGTACAGTATCCGAGGCCATTCGTTTTTCGGCATTCCGCCACTGTATTGGTAGCGAAAAGCACGTCAAAAAAAAAACCTGAACACTCGGAATCTAATATCACTGCTTTAATTGTTTTTGCTGTCAGATGAATGGTGTACCCAAATGACATTTAACTCAGTTGAAATAGACTTAATGCTGTAGTATTCGTAAAGTAATCTTGGTATTCAGAGTCGATATTTACGTGCATAAATGCCGATGCAAGGTCGATTTGTGAAAATACTGACATTTCGCCCAGGCTGTCTAAAATACCCTGCACGGTAGGCATCTTATAGTCAAGTGGCTTAACTTGCTGGTTTACACCAACCTTAAGGTCTGCGTAGATCCACCTTCTGTATGAGCCCTTGTTGCTGTTTGAACTATGACACTCTGCCGATCTTGAAAGTGGAAGTAGAGCTTGGTCTCGAAAGTGGAAGAAGGGTCGGTCAGTTTATAACCACTCAGTCCCCACTTATATGTTGTTGAGCTGTATACACTGACTTGTTGACTTAGTCTGTCGAACGTATCCAAGTCGAGTGCGTAGGAAAGAAAACACGATCGCCTGCGGTCACCTGTAGTGTGCGGCTCTGCACTCGCCTGTATTGCTGTATACTGACTGCTGAGACAGCCCATCTAACCCGTCTAGTCTGCGTCCGGTCCTCTCGCTGCTCTTACTACTCATAATTATATCTGAGCTGTCAAGCCCACGGCCGTGGTCTTCACATGGCGGACTACCTGCGTCGGCCACTTCTTCCGATAGCCTCTAGTGGTTCGTCATCGGTATTCGCCTGGCCTACCCTATCATTGGTCTATTTTATTTTCCTTCACATATATTGCTCCTGTCCTGCTCATCCATAACCGCTTTCTGGTAACGTCCACAGAGAGCCTATCCTTCGGCGTCTCCTTTGTAGCCATTTTAGCTGTTTTGTTTGTACCGTCTTTTCTAAGACTATTTCAACCTTTCTCCTTCAGCCTCCGCTTGAGCCCGTCGTGCTCTCCGCGCAGAGCTCTATGTATGCTTCACTTGGAGGTCTTCTAATACTTCCTCTGGAGCTCTTCCTCCGCATCTCTGGTAACTCAAACGAAATAAATGGGCCTAGAGAGTTTCTGCGCAAGTTGTTTCACCTCAATCTTGGTGTTCATACCTTTGCATAATGCGGACACCTGGTCACTGTATTGTCGCATCGTCCGGATTGCTGCTTGGAGATCTCTCTTCTTTTCGGCCTCCAGGTCTATAGCCTTTGGAGTTATCCCTCTCTCCGTTGAATCCACCGCTAGTCACTTCCGTCTGTCCGTCTGGCTTTGTAAGCTCGCCAGTGTGCCCTTCTTCTTCTACCCTATTTCTCTCATCTGGACGCTCGGTCCGTCGCACTGTCTCTTTCGCCGGGCATCCGTAGCCTCCCAACTGCCCTCACAGTGGAGGGGTATCTGATGAGGGTGAAAAGGATGGCGACCGTTAAAACGCCCGTGGCATCCCTATTAGTGGCGCTAGTGGAGATGACTTCGCTACCCAATTTGACCTCAAAAGCTCCACCGAAAATTACGATTTCATAGGCCAGCATGAATATCGTAGGAAGCGGTGAGCCTATCTTTAAAGTCAATTTATTGATTTATTTCCTCGATGTGCCTGGAAAGGTGTGTACCTCGGGACTATAATATAGTTTCCAGGTAAAAGAAGTTTGCGGCAAGTTCTGTAGTTCATAATAACCAAACGAAGTTTGTCGCTTGCAGCTAATTTTCCTTCACGTAGAAATGCATTTAAAATTAAATTGCCTTTGGGTTACTTGGATGTATGTCCCACTTGTTCTGATCGACGTAATGCTACAAGGTCGCATAGGACTAGTGCAAGTAAAACCGGCCGCGAAAGTATAGCACCAAGGCATTAGCATTCATAAAGGCGTTCACCTGCGAGTGGGGACTTTGCATCTCCCCCAGAAGGTCGCTCATTTGCACCGAAAATAGCCGGGCGCTGAGATTAGAACCCTAGGCAACACCAGTGAACTCTATAATCGCCCGGTATTTTTAGCAGATCTATCGTCTTTGATAACTTGTGCTTTCTGTAAACTGCCTCTTAGAAATGCCAGTGCATTTAATGAAACCCCGCAATGTGCTAACTTGTTATGTATAATCGTTCGTGCCACCGTCTCGACGAAAAAGTATGCGCTTTTGGTACGAAATGCCCTTTGTATACAATTTAGAAGCACATGCTGTCATTGTTGACCGGCCTGACACGGTTGCTCAGACGGGTTTCGGCTAACTTCCTAAAGAAATTGTCTGGCCTAGGATCACATTTTTCTTTAAGGATACCGCTAAGAAGACTGGTCCCTCATTACATGGATTGTTGGGTTGTTTTCCTCATCTTGGCGACAAGTGTAGTAAAGCAGGGCGCAAGAAGAATTGCTAGTCTAAGATGTCATCTGTGACCAATCGGGCTCCGGGGCTTTCCCGGACGCCCTTCATGATTGCGTCAACTACTTCGGAATCGCTTAAGGGCCGCCGCAAGGCTTGACGGGCTTTAGTGAAGCGCGCGTTCCACACCACAGAAGCACAGCTTGGAAGCCTAGGGCACTAGCGTCAAATGTTAAGTTAGCCCAAAACCTTAGACAATTTAAAAGTAATTTAGTAAATAAATTTACATGAGTTTAATTTTGTTTCATGCAGAGTGATCACTCTTAAAAGTTTCGCCAAGCAAACAACTACGCTTTTGTTCCGTTTCGTTTGATTACGTCAAGTTTTTTCAACATGGTTTTTTTACGTACCAACAGGTAATGAAGTCGTCGGCTAATTGCAGTCCTAGGCCGTAAACTTCAGTTTTTTAAGAAGGTTCTGTTAAGGAGTGTTAAACCTTATTTTCAATCTGACGAGCTGCAGCCTTTTGTCGTTTCTGTTATCAGTCAGGTTAGCCGTATAGGGCAACTAACTGTGTTACCCTTCGTGGCGTGCTATTCACTGTCCTATGTCCATTATATGCCTTAATTAAGGGATGTCCCCGCTACGCGCGTTGCCATTCTGTTGCAGCACGTCGTCGTGTATATAGATACAGCCATCGTTATTAAAACGTAAACAACAAGTTAATAAAACTTTATTGGCTCCCTTTATAGTGTTTGGCTACATTGTTTTAGCGTGATATATATATATATATATATATATATATATGCATGTACATTTGTTTGTTTTTGTTGTTGTTGTTACTGTTTTTGTTGCTGTCGTTGTTGCTATGTTGCTAATTTTGCTACTGCCCGAGCAAATACTAGTTCTGATATGGTTCTCGCTGTTATTGTTGTTCTATTGTGTTTGTTTAAGAAATCGCGAAATATTGAATTTATTTACATAACTCTTTATGTTAGCGCTTTGGAGTTGGAACAATTGTCTCCGCGTGAAGGTGTAGTCACGAGTTCTCTAACCCAGGATTAGCCCAGTTCGACAATGTGCCCCGAACAGACGCTGCGTTTCCTCGTTGAATCTCGAGCAACAGCCTCTGAGGCAAAAATTTCAATGCTCTCGAGTCTCCCGTGGAAAGGTAAAGGCTTCTGCCTACGCGCTATATCAACTTTAGCGTAAGCGGACCGGATCCTCCCATTGTTTCGAAACGAACAAAATTAGTGCGGATAACCAATGCCAGAGTATTTTCTACATTTGTAAGCCTCTACTAACCTGGATGCATGACCTGCATGGTCTGCACCTGCACCGACCATCGATGGGACTAATGACAAAGTTACAGTTGCGTTTCAACTAAGCAGGCGACCAAGCTTAAAGGGGGTCAGAATAAGACCGTCAGGTTTTTCCCATCGTTTCTTGATAGACCCGGAGGTTTAAGTACAGTACACGAAAAGCCAGCGGACCTCAGTGCTTGACTTAAAATGTCATTTAAAGCCGAGTTCTTCGGCTTGCACTTAAGGTGCATGGCAAGCCATAATGGGCTAACGCGTCCACAAGGTAACCACAACGTTATCGGTGAGGATCGACTAGGTCAACACCAAACCGCAGCCAGGTGCTAATGCGCGTCGTCTCATCATTAAAAAAGTCACTTTTTGTGGACAGGGTAGGGCATGTAGCCAAGCTCTAGCCCCTTGACTGCTAACGGCTCGAAGCTTGGCTATATCAGCCACAGTGGGGGCTCTATCGATCAGGCTTGCTAATCGCTTTTCTTGCAAGAGGGCTGTTCAACTGCTCTTCTTAGTCCTTTCATCGGGAGGGGAGTCAAATAACGACAACAATCAAGCACGATTTAAACTTACACTTGAAAAAAACTTGCGTGTGGAAGAGAAATTACAAACTTTATTGTTTTGTCTGTAATACACTCGTACACATCTTCTAAGGTTACACGCTTGTTTACACAGTCGTACAGTTTTTAGATTACCTGGTGGAATTGCCTTTAGGATGGATAATGAGAAATCTCAAATACGGCTAATCAATCTAGATTTTAGGTTCACGAACATCAAATACTCTGTAGGTGCTATGTTGGAAAAATAAGGGGTCGTACAGCATAGTCACTTAATTGCGGCAAAACCGCTTTACAGCTAATACAGAACTTAAACGCTACTCGCGTCTCCCTAATTAAGTCCGTAATGAGAACGCACTATGTATTGGGTCTACAAAAAAGTTTTTTCGGTTTTTTTAATGATTCTCTACGGACAAAACCGAAAAAACTTTTTTGTAGCCCTATATATGTATGTACGTAAATAGGTAGGTCATTTAAAATGTTAAATTGTTTTAAACTTTGTTTTCCAACCTCAAGGCGTTCTAGTTTTTCGAAGGTATCAAAATATGAGAACATTAATTGACTAAGCACACAAAGCTTTAAGGGACTACTCCGAAGAATAAAAATATTTTGTTTTTTATTTTATTATTTTGTACAATATCTACTGAGGCTATTTCGAGCATTGCGTCGTTAATGACATGTTGCGCAATCAGTCTCGTCATTGACATGCGCACATCGGTATTAGAGGCGAGGGGCTCTAATACCGATGTGCGCATCTATATATAAGCCGCACGTGCCCAGCGGATGCACTGTAAGGTTGATGTTGGAAATTTAGCTCCCTTTTTGTGGATTGTATGGCATTCGAGCAACCTCGGTAACCTCATGATTGCTAATCGATATTTAAGAGGCGAAGGTGCTTTCAAGGAGGGCGCCAGATGTCTGCAATCGGCTATTTCTAAGCAGCAAGATATATCTATAATATATATATATATATATATATATATATATATATATATATATAGTTTTACGTGGTTGTTGGTCGCTCGAATCGATTATTATCGCACCCTACTCCTGGTGTGGCTTACCTGTTCTGTACGGCATTCGCTGCCTTATGCCGTTTTACCGTTGCCTTATCTGCATGGATGCAAGTCATCCGTGCGTGTTTGCTTATTTATTAGTATAATTTAATGTAACGTCCCTTATCGAAATGTATAAATATATGCATTGCGAATACAAAAGCGAACGTGTTTGCAGGCCAAGAAGGTAGAAATAAGCGTGTCTTTCTGGCCACAGCAAGCCCGCCGCTGTGCAGAAAGGGTTTTGCGTCACTCGATACGTCGAGGCTGAGTAGCCTTAGGCAATCGCTACCGTAACGGCGGCGCCCGTCCGCGCACATACAGCACGTGTACACCAGCAAGCGCTTCATCAGAATACCTAGAGATTTGCAAAACGAAATTTGCCTCATTAGGGAATATTTATAAGCCTCCAAATCAGGGCACGCTAGCTAGTCGTTCTACGCACGATAGAGAAAGATCCCGACACGAGGCCATTCGAAGCGTCCCACATCAGCTTTCTATCTCACTTTTGAAGAAAAAAAAAAACCAGCGAAGAACCAACAAGATTAGGCAATGGCGCATCTGAGACAGGTCGTCCAATTAAGCCACAGCGGTAGCAGATCGAAACGCAAAGCAAACGGACCGTAATTGGCTGAAGATTACTTGTTTGTCATAATCTCGAGAGGTATTTTTTGAGGCCGATCGTGCTGTCCTTCTGCAATGTGTAACATACATACACACACACATATATATATATATATATATATATATATATATACATACACACATATATATATACATATATATATATATACATATATATATATATATATATATATATATATATATATATATATAAATAAATATATATAGATGGGGGCGGCGTGGCCTAGGGTGCTAGTTGCTTAACGCACTATTCATGGTTGCCATTTACATGGGTTTCGCCAGTTTGATCCCTGTTGTTGATCGAATTTTCTTTGAGCGATGCTCATTGAGAAAACCATACCGCTGAGAGTCAGCCACCATGCTGTCATAAGGAGTGTTGAAGACACCCTAGATATGTCAACATGTTTGCCAACGCTGCCGCTCTAAGTGACCCTGATAAAAAAACGGTGACATGTGTATTTTGGTGTTCTTGTCAAGCAAAATATTAATCCATTCACGTATACACCTGTGCGATGAAACGCCGTCGATTCTATTCGCATCGTCGATATTAGGAATCGCAGCACTTCTACGCACGCGCGTTGGCGCGGTAAATAATAGTTATATATTTAGAGTATTTTTAATAAAAATGTATTTAGTGTATAATTATTACGCTCCATTCAATTGCCATATAATATGCAGTTTTAAAGAGATACCTAAAAGGCAGAAACGTCGTCAGAAGTATACCCGACAGAAAATGAGCTAAATGCTTGCAAGCTAACGTGAAGAATCATCACAGAAAGTACAGTCCGCGAAAAAAATACAGCCACCCTTTTTGCCATAATACACACTTAATTATAACCTATTGTGTACAGACTACAGTGATACATTCTCACAGAATAACAGCGGATACTTTCATCGACATTTGGGGTCTCGGATTACTTTGGAACACGAGATCTCCGCATTTGGCACAGCTACACCACGAATAAATTATACACCTACTAGCAAGATGCATATCTTAACGAGTGGATTGAGCGGAATAACGGCGTTTGGGCTCATTTCACGGCTCGACCGAAACAAAGGCAGACACATCGAGTGCACCCAACAACTATACTTAATACTTAGTGAACTTTCCGTTAAGTCGGAAAACCTCAAAATGCGGTTTGGTGTAGTGTTGAACAAGTTTTGGATGACGTCTTTCGAGAGCTCGCTCCAAACTTTCACAATTGCTCCTTTTAGTTCTACCTGGTTCGAAAATTGTTTTCCGTTGGTGTAAACCTTTCGGGCGAGCCAGCCCCACACATTCTCGATTATATTAAGATGCGACTGCAGGCCAGCGTAGAACCTTAATGTGACGTTGTTCGATCAGCCTGGCGGTGTGAATCAGGCGTTATCGCGTTGAAAAACAAAGTCGGGCCCTCTTATCAGCTCAAACTGCGCCGACTCTCTTCTAATAGATCCCTATAGCGCGTCGAATTAACACGGCCGTACAAAAACACATTCGACGACGTTGTACGATACCCGACTGCGGCCCAGATCATCATTGAACCGCCTGAGTGCCGTTTTGACAAAATTCGCTTTTCCTTGCGCACACCGTGGAAACCATCGTGGGTGAAGTCAAGACGACCTTTCTGATGCTCAGTGGTCAGTCCTGATATTTTCTTGTTTTTTGTCTCGTGAGCCAAGGTGTCTTCTTGAGGAGGTTTTGCACACCTCGCACGTTCGTTTGCACACCAGCCGCCGCCGCAATTGACCTTGTCGAGAGCGCAGAGTTCGACGCTTTCTTTTGAATTATACGCTTGCTTGGTTCCGAAATGGCATTTGGACGCCCGGGGCTCTTTTTTAGGGAGTGTTTTTCAAATTTTCACCTAAGTTCACGACGTTGATCACTACTTGAGGACAACGCCCCAATCGACGGGAAATTCACTCGCTAAGACAAGCATCTTGCTCGTGGCTGTATCATTTATTCGCGTTGTAGCTGTGTCAAATATAGAGATCTCGTGCTTCAATGTAATTAAAAACCCCAAATGTCGATAAAAGCCTCCGCTGTTACCCTATGAGCATGTACCACTGGAGTCTTTCCACGATTGGTTATAATAAATGCGTGTAATGTGGCGAGCGTTTAAATAAAATAAAAAGTTGAAAAAAAGAGGCTGTATCTGTTTTTCGCGGAGTGTATATATATACATATTTTTATATTTAGTATACATACATTTTAGATTTGTTAACTTTGTGTATATATATATATATATATAACATACGGAAAATCAACATGCCCAAACTACAGTAGATCCTGCGGGGTTGAGGTTAGAACTTGGGTCCGTACCGACAATCCACCGAGAGCAGACAGTTACTTACCTTCAGGTAATCGTCATCACGTGTACGATTTCGGCCTTTGCCAGGTCTTCTTGGCCCTACAGTGAAAGCGCGCGTAGTTAGACCGACAACTCCAGGTTCTGCCAGTGCACCCATCTGCCTCCCGCTTGCATTGTATGATTCCATTAGCTAGATCGTATTTTGATCAGGTATCAGCTTGCATGTGGCGGCTACGCTGCTTTCATTCGGCAGTGTTTCTACGCGTTCGTATTGCACTGCTGCCGTCCGCATTACAACGGTACGAGAACCAGCTAGCGTTTGCGTCAAGAGAAAGACTGACACGTGTTTATATGTCTATCTCTAGCAAATGTTTGGAAAAATACAGAAAGTAAAGGGTGTAGATAGTTTTCTAAAGGAAGTCTCCATCGGAAATGCCTAGAAACAACTGCAATATTTCGGTTATATATTTACAGTTTTCTTTATTAACGAAAATTATAAATATAGAGCTTCACATACTTTCATGAAGTTCTTCAAGCAAACACATGTCTTACGGTTACGTTTTTGCCACGGCCGTCAGAAAAACATTTATAACATCATATCTTGTGCTTCATAGTTAGACATACGATTCAATATGCTGTCATCCCTCTTATCCTTGTGTCTAATGAGTGTAAAACATAGTTGTACCCTTCAACTCACAGAATACTTACAAAGAAAAATTGACGTATACATTTGTTTTGAACCGTTTTCGAAGTTGTTCGCGGTCCCGCTTGAGACTAAAGTTCCACATGTGCCCAACATATAGCATAATAGGCAGAAGGTACGTGCTACAGAGTCTAATAAACAATTCTGGTCGCCTAATTATGAAGCTACGCAGTAACCAGTATGAGCGCCTAGAAGCACTCCTAACATGTTCCGTATCATTTTAGAAGTATTTAAATTTCAGATTAGTGATCATTCCAGAGTCACGAACAGACGTTCGTAGAACGTTCTGTAGAACGATCTAAGAAATAAAACTTTTAAGAATCGCAGACAAATATTTGCATTAATCGTGTCATTTATAGTAGCATATAGCTGTATATCATCCGCATATATTTTACGTAACTCTTCTGGTGCCAGCTCCTTTTCGGGCTTAATACACGTGACATTCGCTTAATACACGTTTAAAAATCCTTAATCGGACTTTTAAATACCATTGATTGTATCGAATATATATATATATATACCCAGCATACTAAATTTACTGAAGATACATCTGCACACTTCTTATACATTAAAGATTCATTTGCACAGTTAAACACAGGATATGTGCTTTACATTGGATGCATAGGTTCTCATGTTAATTTTGCATGCTTGTCCACTGCAATGAAAACAGCGGCGCAAGGGATCTATTCATAATGCAATAGCCGCGAACTTGTACTATCTGGGTTACTCAAAATGTATATGTTACTGCTGCGATCTTGTTATCTATAGCTTGTCTTTTCCTTTGAATGATCTACAACGTAGAAATTGGTACCTGCCGATTAAAGGGCCCGATACACGTAGAAGAGTACGTACTCAAACCGTTGTTATCGCTCCGGAGGGGCACTGGATATACTCCTTTTTGATGGGGAAGGTCGATTCACTAAAAAATTAACCAGAAGATGTAAGGTAATGTGTATATCAGAAACGTGTGTATGTATTTAGCTGGGAATAAAATAAAATAACTTGTACTTTAACGCACATGTAATATATTACCCCAATATGCATGTATAAAAAAATATGCATGTATCAACGTTTACTTTTACCTTCCAGTCCTTGATGTAATTAAATATTCGCGGATTGGTAAACTATATAGCTTTGTGGCATTTTGTGCATTGCGCCTCGCTATATTGCGTATGCAAGCCGCTTTACTTCATAAGAATCATTCGCTTGATATGTGTCTGAATACGTACCTCCCTCCAGTAGATGACAACCATGACAAGCCTACTATCCCACAGACCTCACCGCCAGTTTTTAACCAATTTAGTTAAAGCTGAGATCGCTGGTACGCTGAATTGTATTCAAAATTGCTCACATAAAAATGGTGTTCCTGAAAAAAAGTGCACAAAATGGTTCGGGTCGAAGGAATGCACGTACGGGCCCTTTTCAAATAGGCAGGCCTGACTACGATATCTTACTATCAAGCGCATTACTTCGTTGCAGTTTTGACTGGCAGTCCTAGAGAACTACGGGAGGCAAGCAAGCCGGAATTTGCTGAGAACGCCCTAACACTATTAGAACAACCCAAAACTCGGTCCTCAACAACACTGGCTCTTGCCGCATAGATAGTTCCCGACTGCTACAATGACTGTTGTACAGGGCGGCAGCCAACCAAAGGGAAAGCGTTTGAGGTTGCAGACGTCCTCGAAAAAAGATAACAACAAAATCGTTATTGCAGGTAAAACCTGCTTTGCCTGCAAATAACGAGCTTATCTGGTGACCTCGATCCATACGCGGCGGGCTCCGGTGTGGCATGAAATGTCAGAAATTAAAATATAATTCATATCAGAGATCTCAGGTAATCGTTCTGCGCAAAGCATTCGTTCGCTCCAGGGCTAGACCCTCGGCGACTTCATCTCCAATGATAATCTAGTTTGATTGTTGTAGAATATCTTTAATGAGATTCAACGATAGCTGTGGGACTCCTATTTGCACACATTTTAGCACAATCAGTGCTCTCAATCTCAATATATATATATACAGTCCGCGGAAATAAAATACAGCCATCTTTTTATTTTAAACTTTTTTGTGTTTAATGTTTGCCACATTATATGCATTTATTATAACAAATCGTGTAAAGACTACAATGATATATGCTCATAGAGTAACAGCGGAGACTTCCATTGACGTTTGGATCTTGGATTACTTTGAAACACGAGATCTTCACATTTGACACAGCTGCAACGCAAAAGAAATGATACAGCCACTAGCAAGATGCATGTTTTAGGGAGTGAATTGAGTTTGGGCTCATTTCACGGCTCGACGGAAACAAAAGTTGAGCTCTTACAAGAAATTTTTCTGTGTTGAAACGATGGGCATTGGCCGGCGCCTCACAAGTCAGGAAAAAACCCAATTAAAACCTTATAAGAACGTCCGCCTCTCTAATCGCGAAATTTCCCGTCAATTAGGGCGTTGTCCCCAAATAGTGAACAACTTCGTGAATGTAGATGAAAACTACACCGTAAAAAGAGTTCCAGGTATCTAAATGCCAGTTCGGAATAGAGCAAACGTGCAATTCGGAAGAAAGCGTCGATCTGTGCGCTCCCGGCAAGAGCAATTGCGGCTGGTGTGCAACGAACGTGCAAAATGTGCAAAACCCCCTCAGGAAGACACCTTGGCTCATGAGACAAAACACAAGAGAAAACCATGATTGACCGCTGAGAATAACAAAGCTCGTCTCGACTTCGCCCATGATACGATGTCATGAACATTGAGTGCTATTTTCAGATGAAAAAAAGTTCAACTTTGACGGACCAAATAGATTTTATTATTATTTCAATGATGTGCGCTAGGATGAACGAATTTTGTCAAAAGTAACGCAATAGGGATCTGCTAGAATAGCAATCGGCGTATTTTGAGCTGATAGGAGGACCCGACTATGTTTTTCAACACGATATCGCCCTGATTCACACCGCCCGGCTGATCGGAAGCTGTTTTAAACAACGTCACATGAAGTCCTACGCTGGCCTGCAGTCCATCTCAGATCCACCTGATCTTAATATCATCGAGAATGTGTAGGGCTGGCTCGCCCGAAAGATTTGCACAGACGAAAAAAATATTCGAACCGGGTGGAACTAACAGAGGCAACTGTGAAAACTTGGGGCGAGTTCTCGCAAGACGTCATCCGAAACTTGTTCAGCACTATATCAAACCACATTTAAAGTTATCCGACTTAACGGGAAGCTCACTGAGTATTAAGTATAGTTGCTGGGTGCACTCGATGTGTCTGCCTTTGTTTCCGTCGAGCCGTGAAGTGAGCCCAAACGTCTCTATTCCGCTCAATTCTCGCTCACTCGCTAAGGTATGCATCATGCTAGTAGATTGTCGCGGTGTGCTAAATGTGGAAATCTCGTGTTTCAAAGTAACCTGAGACCATAAATGCCAATGGAAGTCTTCGCCTTAGTTATAATAAATGTGTGTAATGTGGCAAAAATTAGTGGCTGTATCTTTTTTTCGCAAACTGTAGATATGGTTTAAAATCTACATTTGTCTATGTGTACGAATTTTTATCATGAATATTTATATATCTTATTCAGCTGCTGTTATACTATTGCAGTTTAAATGCTTACATTTTAAATGTGTGCACACGTTTATATACATACATGTGTTTTATATCTGAACACCCTAACACATACAGGCATGACATGGGCCCACATTCAACAGTTCACAACTTTGGTAAGCATACTTTATAAAATATATTATGAGTTATTCTTAGTCAAAGTTATACCAGTTGTACTACCAATTGCTCTTTATTTCGAGAATTGCACTTAGGACAAGGGTACGACTACTTTATTTGATATTTCTAATGGGCTAATGGGTGCTAATGGGCAAATTTTAGATATTACGCTCCTACGCAATTTCTGACTGCTCTTCCTCCACCAGAGCTATGTTTACAGTTGTAATCAGCATTAAACAGAAATTCATGTAGTGACAACACTACCGGCGGATATAGTATTTCTCCTGGTACCTAGGCGGAGAAGGCAACTGCGTAGAGCGACAGTATTTGTGATACCAAGGACCAAAAATAAACCTATTGCTCATTCCCTATTGTGTCGGCTGCCGCATGTTTAGAGCGCTCTACCAGGACGCATCAGATCTCTTTCCTCTGTGAGTATATTTGTGCGGGAATTAAAAAAGTGTCTTGCTTCCGGCTCTGGTATAACAGATCGATGAGAGTATTAGCAGGCGTTGTGAAGTAAAGAGCTGCGGAGATGGTAATTGATTCATGAGTTATAGGAGCCACCATACAAAGGGTCGGCAATACTGTTGTGACGAGCGTATTTCCTTGCTACAATGCTGAATCACACCGATGAACTGATCACCGGTTTACTGTGTACACACCTGTATATATATATTCTCTATTTTATGAAATGTCATTTTTTTCCGAAAACTTAAGCATTTGTAATGCAGTTTCGCAAATAAACCACGTTCTCAATCTGAATCTGAAACAATTACTGTATGTCCCATCATAAACACCATTATAATAATAGAACATGCTAACAGTAATAATTAATTAACCTTGTTAAATGGAGCATAGTCTATGCACGGCTTTAGTGCAGCGCTAAGCAGTGGCCAGTCAATTCGTTGGGTTTTGGTGGGGCAGCATGTGCTTTTCTAGGAAAAGGCAAGCTAATCCATGGCATATTCTCATAACCGTTGCGTCTCGAAGACCACAAAAACAGGCTCATAACGTATAAGATGCTTCCCCATGTTGTCTCTTTCTTTCTATCTTACTTCTCTGTCTTCGGCACTCTTTCGATCTTCACTACTCCTTTCACTTAATTAATTCGGTGACCAACGAAGGCAACTGCGGGAGAGTACAATGTGTACCTATCTACCAATGTGAGGTTCCTGCCAAATTCCAAGCTGCCCCGCTTAGCGTTTGCTTAGTGTTTCCTGATTAAGCGGAATAACAACGGCACCGCTGTATCACAATGTTTCCTTTTCCGCCAACGAGATTCAAATGCCTGGCAACCACAACGTTGCAAGTACACAGCCAATCGGTGTATATATAATTATATATATACTCGTATACACATCGATGGAGGGATATATTTATTAGTCGTTTTACGATAAACCTTAATATACGCAGCAAACGCAGACATGTTGAGATATCCAGGCTTTCCCCAACGATCCTTGTGGCTGTATGATCGCAGATTCTTACCGGTATACAGGGTGCGTCAGTTAAATCCGGACTAAACGTCATCGCCCGTTTCGCAATTTATGTCTAAAGAAAAACAGATATTTCGGTAAAATTTTTTTACGTGCCGTTAGGTACACTCCTGAGGAACATTTTTTTTCAATGTAGCCACCACCAGCAGCAATTGCACTTTCAATTCTGGCGCGAAAGCGCCCGCAGGCCTTCTTCAAAGTTAGCGGATTGAGATTCTTGAGCGACTCGACAATGGCTCTGCGTAGCGCTTCTGTATTTGCATGTCGAGACTTGTTCGTCTCTTGCTCAACAAGGCCCCATGCATAGAAGTCCAGGGGATTCAAGTCTGGACTGCTAGGGGGCCATATCGTTTTGTCCCAGAACGCCGTCATGTTGCCCCGTAGCCAATCCTGGACGAGATTACTGGTGTGGACAGGAGCGCCGTCTTGTTGAAAGACATACGAGGTGTGTTCAAAAAGTATCGCGACTTGAATTTTCGCGGGTTTTTTGTGGCGTTATGTTGGTACTCATGTCTCTCACTTATGCCGACAAGCTCGGCCATTTTGAATGTTCACTTAATTGTTGACAGCTGCTTTGCTTGCACGTGTTTTGGATCGTCTTCGATTTTTACCTATTCAAAAAAATTGATCAAAGGACCTGTATCAAATTTTGTGTGAAAAACGAAATTAAGTGCGCGGATGCATTCCGAATGTTGACTGTGGCATACGGAGAAGCTACCTTGGACCGAAGCAACGTTTATCGGTGGTACAAAATGTTCTCAGAAGGCCGAGAAGATGTGAACGACGAAGAGCGTGCCGGACGCCCGAGCACTTCAACAACAGACGAAAAAATTAATGAAGTGGAGAAGATGGTATTGGCCAATCGTCGAATCACCGTTAGAGAAGTTGCTGAGGACCTAAACATATCGATTGGCTCGTGCCATTCGATTTTTATCAATGATTTGGGCATGAGACGGGTCGCCGCGAAATTCGTACCAAAATTGCTCAATTGCGACCAAAAACAGCATCGCATGAACATTGCTAATGAGATGTTGGACTCTGTCCGCGACGACCCAAATTTGCTCCAGAGGGTCATAACTGGTGACGAATCGTGGGTTTATGGTTATGACGTGGAAACCAAAGCTCAATCATCTCAATGGAAGCTGCCGCACGAACCAAGACCGAAAAAAGCGCGCCAAGTTCGGTCGAATGTGAAAGTTTTGCTGACAGTTTTCTTCGATTGCAGGGGCGTGGTGCATCATGAGTTCTTGCCACAGGGTAGAACGGTCAATAAGGAATATTACCTGCAAGTTATGCGCAATTTGCGCGAAGCAATCCGCCAGAAACGCCCGGATTTGTGGAAGAACAAAAATTGGCTTTTGCACCACGATAACGCCCCTGCTCACACATCGTTGCTTGTGCGCGAGTTTTTGGCCAAAAACAACACACTAATGATGCCGCAGCCACCGTATTCCCCAGATCTGGCCCCCTGTGACTTTTTCTTGTTCCCTAAACTGAAGAGGCCCATGAAAGGACGACGTTACGCTACGCTTGACGAGATAAAGACGGCATCGAAGGAGGAGCTGAACAAGATAAAAAAAATGGTTTTTTGAAGTGCTTCGAAGATTGGAAAAACCGTTGGCACAAGTGTATAATATCTCATGGGGATTACTTTGAAGGGGACAAAATAGATATTCATGAATAAATGAATAATTTTTGAAAAAACACAAAGGTCGCGATACTTTTTGAACACACCTCGTATTGTCTTCCATTGGACACTCTATCAATCCATGGTTTTACCACGCTGCGCAGAACACGTAAATACACTTCCTTTGTTACGGGTTCGTGTCTGTCAAAAAAGTGTGGGGGCATCACGTCTCCTTCATTCGACACAACACTTAGGACGTGCACACTGGCAGGATGTTTGGTTCTATGCACGACTGGTACATCCTCAGGGTTCTTTGCGAGCCACCGGTCATTTTTCGGGTTATGTTTTTGGTCAATGGTGAAGATTTTTCGTCGGAGAAGAATCGAAGATGTCCCGCCATTTCGTGTCTCAAAAACGTGAGAATGAGATGGCAGCAAGTCATCCTCTTATTTTTCGCGGCCTGAGACAACATCGGTCTAACGTTAAACGTGTAAGACTTGTAGCGCAGTTCTTCGTTGATAATCCGACGCATAGAACAATCACTCATATTGAATTTGATCGCTAAACGGCGCATCGATAGACTTGGATCCTTAAAAGCAGTTTTGCACCATTTTGATCACTTTTGGCGTCCTCACTTCTCGTCGACGGTTGTGAATCTTCCTTCCAGGTGTTGCAGTACCTAGCCCTGTCTCTTCTGCATCTCTGTGGCGTCGGGCAATGTCGTAGACCGTTGCTCTTTTAAATCAAGTGATGTTGACGATTTCGGCTGGCCGATGTCCGGTCATATTCTGGACCTAGGTTGCGGCGGCCGTCCATGATGGCAATGCGTTTTTGTTCTATTGTGAGTGCGCTGTCTGCTAACGCAAACCGATCTAAATTAACGCCTTCCGTCTATGCTGGGCAGCCCGCCAAAATGTGTCTGGATTTAGCTGACGCACCCTGTAGTATGTTATCTAATCTCAACTAGTATCGCTTAAAGAACATTAAGATTATATATATATATATATATATATACAGGGTGTTGCAGAAAATTTTCATAATAGATTTAGGGAGTTGTAGAGCTCGTTAAAGCAAATATTTTTTCCAATGGAACATGGTCTCTGAGAAATCTTGTTTCGGAGTGAGTGTGAAATCACGACAATTTGTGACACTAGTGTTTTTGCCCGACATAGAAGCATAAAATGTGCTGTTGCGAGACAACCAGTCCTCCTATACAGAAACTAAAAATCTGCTTCTTCCGAAGAATATACAAAGCCGGTCAGAAGATGCGACACGGTCGTTTAGAAAAAAATTCGCCGAAAATGAAGTTCTTCATTAGCGTTCTAGCCAAATACTTCAAAATCATAACCCTACAACCACTCACAGCGCTCAAAACGGACATAGTCAGCCAATGCGCAATTCATGACGATAATTTCGGTACCAAATTTATGTCAATGCGAGCTGTGGTTGCGGAGTAATTACGATTTTTCTAGGAGGGCATGTCTAGATTAAGTGCATGTAAAATGACTGCGTGGCGACGTTCACTACCGCCGACGTGTCGCGCGTCAGCCGCAGCGTGTCATTTTTCATGCACTTAATCTCGAAAAATCGTCATCACTCCACAACCACAGCTCGCATTGCCATAAGTTTGATACCAAAATGATCGTCATGAAATGCGCATTTGCTGAATATGTTAGCTTTGAACACGTGGGTGGTCGTAGGGTTATGATTTTGAGGTATGTGGCGTGAAAGCTAATAAAGAACTTCATTTTTGACGAATTCTCTTCTAAACGACCGTGTCGCATCTTCTGACCGGCCTTGTATATTCTTCGGAAGAAGCACGAACAGTTTTCTCACGAACACGACAGTGTGTTTAGTTTCTGTACAGAAGGACTAGTTGCCTTGCAACAGCACATTTTATGCTCCTATGTCGGGCAAAAACATTAGTGTCACAAATTGTCGTAATTTCACTCTCACTCCGAAACAAGACTTCTCAGAGACCATGTTACATTAGAAAAAAAATTTGCTTTAACGAGCTCTACAATTCCCTATATCTACTATGAAAAATTTTTTATTTCGAAGTTTGGTAGAACTCGGCAAGAAAATAATTTTTCTTAATGGAGGGAGGACGCTGAAACGTATTGTTTAGGAGTGAGGATAAATTTTATAAAAGTAGCTGTTCTTTCTTTTTTCCTACTTTGTTGTACAGAATCTACGTTTGCGGGAGAACTATAAAAAGTCAATATTTTGTTATGACATACGTTGAAGATTTCACGTGCAAAACCGTAAAATTTTGTCATTACACTAAAAAAACGAACACTCTCCGACGATAGCAAATTTAATGCCCGTCATTTTCTCACTAAAGTGATGGTGCTGCGTTACGTAGTTGCTGAGTAACTAAGCTTTTTCGACAGCCATATCGAAAGGCATTCTTGCATTCTTCCTAGCATCTTTTTTTTTAACATTTTCCGTAAAGCTAATTAATGCTCGTGTACGGTTTTTTCATGACATGGCTAATTTTAGGAGTGAGAATGAATTTTATAAAAGTAGCTGTTCTTTCTTTTTTCTTACATTGTTGTACAAAATCTACGTTTGCGGGAGAACCATAAAAAGTCAATATTTTGTTATGACATACGTTGAAGATTTCACGTGCAAAACCGTAAAATTTTGCTATTACACTAAAAACGGACACTCACAATAGCAAATTTAGTGCCCGTCATGTTCGCTTTAAAGTGATGGTGCTGCGTTACGTAGTTGCTGAGTAACTAAGCTTTTTCGACAGCCAAATCGAAAGGGAAGGCTTGCATTCTTCCTAGCATCCTTTTTTCCCGTAAGGCTAATGCTCGTGTATGGTTTATTCATGCCATGGCTGATTTTTATTCCACTCCGGCATTTACCTTGTCTAAATTGGAAACCATGCAAACCAATTTAAGAGTGGCCGGTCTGGGGCTCGAACCCAGTCCTCCCGAATGCAATGCAAAGGCTTTGCCACTAAGCCATCTTGACCTGCTTTAGCAAAGGAACCATTCGCGCACGTTCTGAAACACACCAGCAATTGTTTATGCTGAGCAGCTTTTGCGCGTGCTTTGATTCGAAGTTCGCGCGTGCTTGGGTTCGAAGTTCGCGCGTGCTTTAGTTCGAAGCTCGCGCGTGCTTTGGTTCGAAGTTCGTGCGTGCTTTAGTTCGAAGCTCGCGCGTGCTTTGATTCGAAGTTCAGTACTGGTTTTGATTCGGAGTTCGTGTCATTCGAGGCGCCAAAACAGCATAAGAAAAACCGCCAACGCGAGAGCAGACGACTGGCTAACTGCTATAGAAAACAAAGTGTTAGGTTTTTAAGACGTGACATTTCATTGCAAACTGCAGACTATCATAATTCCGTTATGAATCGGTTTACAAATGCGGAAAAAGCTGGCATGCCCTGCATTTATGGTAAAGTACGCTGTAACGCGAGAGCCGCGCGACGGGTGTACGCAGTGCGTTTTCCAAATAGACTTATATCTGATAGTCGCACGTTTACGAATATATTCATTCGGTTACGTGAAAGTGGGTCGTTTCATTGCCGTTGCTACGACACTAGACGGCTACGGACAACGAGAACGGCAGATGCGGAAGAACTTGTTCTTTAAGAACTAGCCGAGCGACCTTTTGTGAGCATTAGGCAGTTATGTGTGTATGCCGGGGTTAGTTCCGCTACTGTGCAAAGGACACTGGCCGATGCAGGACTGCGTCCATACCGGTGCCAGCGAATTCAAACTCTGCGGCCCAGTGACTATCAGCTACGTACTGAATACGGCCGACAGTTTTTGGAAAAAGTTGAATTACTGGACAGGTTCCCTGCGCTTTTTCTGTGTACGGATGAGGCTTCGTTTAGCCAAGATGGTGTGTTTAGTGCACACAACACTCACTGGTGGGCCTACGGGAACCCGAATATGACTCGCCAGCATAGACGCCAGGACCGTTTCTCGGTGAATGTCTGGGCAATCATGGTGGACGACTACCTTATAGGTCCCCACATACTTCCCGCTAGATTAGATACAGCTGCCTATCGCGCGTTCTTGAGTCATACGTTACCCCAGTTGTTGGAAGGCGTCCCGGAAAGCGTTCGTCTGGGAATGTGGTTCCAGCATGACGGTGCGCCGCCACACAACTCTGCTACGGTTCGGAAATAACTAAACGAGACATTCGAGAATCGGTGGATCGGCCGAGGCGGGTCGATCGCTTGGCCACCTCGGTCACCCGATTTAACAAGCCTCGATTTTTTTGTGGGGTTGTCTACGAAAGCCCCGTTGAGTCGCGTGAAGATCAGGTCTCCAGTATATTCAACGCTGTTGACGCCGTTAGGGCAATGCCCAACATATTTACACGAGTGCAAGAGAGTCAGTGCAATCGTTACAGAACGTGTTTATTATATATATATATATATATATATATATATATATATATATATATACCCACTTGCCTTCGAGACCCTTGGCGGGCCGGGTCCGTCTACTCGCAGTTTGCTACAGAAGGTCGGGAAGCGGCTAATTCTAGCCAACGGAGATAAGCGAGCAAGTGATTTCCTCAGACAGCGTCTGTCGCTGGATGTGCAACGGGGCAATGCGGCCTCGGTTCGAGGAACCCTCCAGAAATGGCTGGTCCCTACACTGGACCCCCCGTAATGGTGCACACGTTCGCAGGGACCCAAATGTCATGGTCCGACCGTGAATGATTTGAAATTGAATAAATATAATATATATTATATTATATAAAAAAAAAAAAAATATATATATATATATATATATATATATATAAGGGCATTCATATCGTTATGTACTTATTTCGAGGTTTGGTAGAATTCGGCAAGAAAATAATTTTTCTCAATGAAGGGAGGACGCTGAAACGTATTGGTTAGGAGTGAGGATGAATTTTATAAAAGTAGCTGTTCTTTATCTTTTTTCCTACTTTGTTGTACAGAATCTACGTTTGCGGGAGAACCATAAAAAGTCAATATTTTGTTATGGCATACGTTGAAAATTTCACGTGCAAAACCGTAACATTTTGTCATTACACTAAAAAAACGAACACTCTCCGACGATAGCAAATTAAATGCTCGTCATTTTCGTTTTAAAGTGATGGTGCTGCGTTACGTAGTTGCTGAGTAACTAAACTTTTTCGACAGCCAAATGGAAAGGGAAGGCTTGCATTCTTCCTAGCATCCTTTTTTTCCGTAAGGCTAATGCCCGTGTTCGGTTTATTCATGTCATGGCTGATTTTTATTCCACTCCGGCATTTACCTTGTCTAAATTGGAAACCATGCAAACCAATTTAAGAGTGGCCGGTCTGGGTATCGAACCCAGTCCTTCCGAATGCAAGGCAAAGGCTTTGCCACTAAGCCATCTTGACCTGCTTTAGCAAACAAACCACTCGCGCACGTTCAGAAAAACACCAGCATTTTTTTTATTATAAGAAGTGAAGAAGTGCGAGTGGTTTCTCTGCTAAAGCAGGTCAAGATGCTAGGAAGTATGCAAGCCTTCCCTTTCGATATGGCTGTCGAAAAAGCTTAGTTACACAGAAACTACGTAACGCAGCACCGTCACTTTGGTACGAAATGACGTGCATTAAATTTGATATCGTCGGACAGTTCGTTTTTTTAGTGTAATGGCAACATGTTACGGTTTTGCATGTAAAATCTTCAACGTAAGTCATAACAAAATATCGACACTTATGTCTTTCCTTAATCCATCTATTCGCCTTTCGCTAGCTTGCGTTGAATGTCATTCAGATTATGCAGCATCTCCACCAAAAATACCGAACAAGGTGGCTTAGTGGCAAAGTCTTTGCCTTGCATTCGGGAGGACTGGGTTCGAGGCCCAGACCGACCACTCTTAAATTGGTTTGCATGGTTTCCAATTTAGACAAGGTAAATGCCGGAGTGGAGTAAACTTAGCCATGACATGAAAAATCCGTACACGGGCAATTGCCTTACGGAAAATCCAAAAAATAAAATAAATAAAATATGAATTTTCCGCAAAAAAAATGCAGAATTTTCCGCCAAACAAGAATGTAGGAACAAAAAGAAAGAACAGCTACTTTTACAAAATTCATTCTCACTCCTAAACAATACGTTTCAGCGTCCTCCCTTCATTGAGAAAAATTATTTTCTTGCCGAGTTCTACCAAACCTCGAAATAAGTACATAACGATATGAATGACCCTGTGTGTATATATATATATACAATTTTTGTCTTTCGCCTATTTTGCGATTACAAGAACATTATTTCTTTAATAGATAAAACTAACCATACAAGTGTGCTCGCTTTGCTTCGTCTGAGAGCCATCCAACCAGTGCGTACTGTATGGGGATCATTGGTCTGTTATTTGTGGTTTCGATGTATTAAATGTTTAACGCTGGAAATATCGGATCGGTCAATGCATACATAGAGCTTCTTGTTATATATGTGAATTGTTATTATTGATTTTCCGTATATTACATAATGTATGTGGGATACATATGACTGAAGATAAGCTAAGCCAATAAGCCTAGCGGGTGTATATTGTGACTATCACGTGTCCGCTTCGTTTCGGCTAGGCCGAGACCACTTCGTGAGTAGTTCGGGGCACACCGCGCCATAGTGTGATCCGAACGAGGCCGCGATTCCACGTTGTATGTCAAGACGCAGACGTTGTTTAAAAAAGGACGACGATCTGCTATCACCGGTTGACACATTTAACAAAGTGCCGACTTTGCTGATCGGCTGTCTGGTCCGAACACCAGAAGCACCTAAGGTCTCAAACGCATGAGGCCAGATTTCGTAAGGATACCCAATTAATGAGTATTTTCTTGGCTTGCTGGTCTGCGCTAGATGGGCTGCATAACCAGCTTCGGATGCGCCACCAACAGCCATAGAAGGTGCTAGAGAGTCGCTAACGGTTGCGTCCCAAACCAGCATTTTGCCTCTCTCGAATAGTGTAAGTGTCATCCCGTCTGGCCGCCTGTCGTCTTCCACGCAGAGGCCCGGGTGTTTAAGTATGCACGGACGACCGCATGACCTATGGGCTCCGCTGACGGTGTCATTAACAGCGGCATGTCTAGGACGTCGTCCTGCGCTTATAATATACGATACACCGTAATATTCCAGTTTGTCGACGGAATGATTATATTGACACCGATGAGGGCTAACTAGGTCTGCCCCTAGTCGTAGGCTTACCGCTATGTGGAACGCCTCGTCATCAAGAAGGGTACCTATGGGTGCACTGGGAAGCGCGTGTAACCAGGTGCCTGAATCATTGGCGGACACGGCGTTTAGGCGAGCTCTGGTTGTGTCGTCGGCAGCTTAATTAGAGAGACGTCGTTGTACCTCAGCATGCAAAGGGGCACTCCAGTCACGTTGGGATAGTACGTTGTCAGGCCTGCCACCGCAGCGGGCCTTAAGGTTCTCCTGAAGCTGGGCTAAGCGGCTTCTAAGCTGATCGACTCCTGCTGTATCTAAAAGAGAGAAATTGTCCTGTTTTCTGCGCTTAGCATTGATGAGACTATGGCAAGACTGGCCAGGGTCTTCATATTCAGAACCCCGAGACCTCCTTTAGAGACGGGCTTTAATGCCTGTTGCCGTGCGTTAGGTGGTAGAGATGTGTTTAGCAGGGTCTCGAGGGTAGACAGTGTCAACTCGTTGAGCGCTTGCAAGTCGTCGGCCCGATTAGATAGGTCAGCTCCTCGAAGAAGGTGGATGAGTCGTAAGGAAGAGAAAGAAGACATATGTAAGAAGAGTCCCCGATGGACTCCTAGAAAGGGACGGCGAGCGACGGCATTTTCCAGCTTTAATCTCTAGAGCTCGATTGCTGCTGTGAGCCCTTTGGGACAAAGTGGCACACCTAGTAGCTCCAGATCGTCCTTGGCGGTCACCTTGCAGCCGGGCAGGAGGTCTAGGGGTAACTGTATATCAGTTCAAGCCTCATGGGTAGAATCCAGGATGCATATTTCGCATATGGCAGGATTTAACTCTAACCCAGAAATTACACCGAACTTAAGGACCCGTTGAATGTCCTCACCTACTGTATGAACGTTTCCTTCTAATAGGCCATCGTCAGGGTATCAGAGGTTCAGCGGACTCGTAAAGGAATCTACCAGATCCTTGATGGCCAGACAAAACAGATGTGGCGCTAAGGGATCGCTTGCTGCAGTCCGGTGGCGGACAAAATCACATGCTCAGGCAGGACCAGGTGGGGAGGATGCCGATATGTAAGCCCGACATGGTGTTATAGATGAGGGGCGTGGGATGCAACGACCTTCATCAGGTGATCGCGTTTCATACTGGTCAAAGCGTTTCTAAAATCTAACTTTACAAGAACCCTTGAAGGTTTGCGGGAATCGAGGAAGGTACGGGTTGCGTGAATGGCTTCCTCGGTCCCACCCGGCGTCGCAAATCCCAATTAATATGCACGAGTTGCATGAGAAATAACGGCTTTGTTGTGGTTGCATCCGATTTTTGCGGAGAGCCTGCGTAGGTTTGGCAGACCAGTCCCCGGAAGTGCATCGCCGTCTCGGTTTTCAGTGGAAGCGAAGTTGTTGTTGCGATACGATGATGTTAAAAGCGCGGAGAGCGATGGCCGCGAGATGTAGATAGCCTCGCTACGCGCGTTTGACTGTGCTCTTAAGCTGCCAAATGTTAAAACCAGACGTTGCGGCGCCAAATGGAAAACAGCAGCCTGCTTAGCAGTATAGCTTAGCAGACAGCACCAGTGAATATGCTGCTCACTTGCGCTTCCTTGCTCACATTGACGTTATGCCTCACGGCGGTTCCAAGCCTGTAGCGGACGGAGGAAAATCCCATCCTAAAAAAATGCCGTTTTGCTCGCGGGTAGTATCTAGTCAGCAGCGCGGGGCTGACTCTCAGCCAAGATTGGATGTCCATGGAACTGCTTTTCGCATTGCTTTATAGACGGACCCCCATAAATACAAATGCGCAACGGTGGGGCTCGAACCCGCGCACCTATGTGTCCCCTCCGGTCGCGAGGCGCAGACGCCGCGCCACCGGGCTCGACGACACACTAAAACAAATGCACACGCCCGACCAGTGCGTCGTTAAGCGCTTTGTTCAGGCCACCATTGCACGTATGCCGGAACGTTACCGCCCTACACAAACGTTGCGCGACCGCACGTTACCGCCCTACACGACCGCACGTTTTGTACGTCGGAATGTGCAGTCAGGCTACTACACTGGTCGTTTAAAGATGCGTCAAGGGCAATCCAAGATGGCCGATGGAATTACTACGTATATAGCGAGGTCCATATATATCGGGCGACATATATATATACATGCGCAACATACGCAGTACGCAAAAACGAGATCTTTCGGGTGTTAGTGGTACCAAAAATACCGAATTTACGCGCCTCTCGAGAGCACAGATGGAGCAATGATATAGGTGATCCAACACACACACAGGCACAAACTGCCTTGCTATTGCGTAAAACAAGGCAGATTCCGTTGGAAGCGGTTTGCCCATCGTCTATGCTGATGATACGACCTTACTTTTTTTTTTATTCAACCATCTGCGATACAAGCTGATGTACAGAAGGCTATACAAGTAGTGGAATATGCTCGTCTTGTGTTTGAAAAATTCGGTCTGGTGATACATGCAGCCAAAACTGAACTCATGTTGTTTCACCCTACTAAAAAGGCTACGCAGGTGCAAATGCTGAAGCTTAATGAAACGGAGGTGACACTCTTCCCTACTATCAAATGTTTAGGCTTAACTTTACATGAGATGGCATGATCACCTTAATGTTATTAGGCCTAAATGCTATGCGGTAGTTTTATCTATTCGTCGTCTACGAGAACTAAGAGTGCCTCTCGGGGGTCTTCTTATGATGTATAAAATGCCATTAGTGACAGTTCCTTGGTAGGGTATCTCCATTTGGGGAGTTCATAATAGGAGTGTAGTTCATAGGACAAAAGTCATTAAAAATAATGCTCTCGGGGCAGTTTTTAACTTACGCCGTAGCGATTCGGTTCGTAAGTGTTTTCAAGACTTTAAGCGTTTACTACTTTAAGATATTTACAGGGTAAAAATTAACTTGCTTGCATTTAAGATGTATAGAGGGGTTATTCCGGATGATGCTGCATTTTCTATAAGAGCTGCTGTTAAACGCACAACTCGACGTGCAACTGAATTTGTGAGACTAGTAGCTCTAAAAGACTCCACCCGTCATGCTGTCGCGCATACCCTGTCGACTATCTGGACCGAACTTTCCAAGGAAATTCGTGTACTCACATCAGTCAGATTATTTAAACGTGAGGTAAGAAAATGGGTAACGAGTAAAAACTCTTGCCAAAACTAGTTACCTGTCAATAGGTTAGTGAAAACGTGTCATGTGTGTGAACTAGAGAAGTTTTAGCGACTTCAATTGTTAGTTTCGCATGGGGTGAGACATGCTGAAGTAAAATATTGATAATGTTGGTGCTTATACAAATTTTAAATATTTATATATACTAGAATTGAAGCGTTGTGAAATTGCGGTTCCGTGAATAAACCTCAAATATGAAATTGAAAAATATATAAAGCGCGCAATTCTTATTTCCTCCGCAATTCAAATCTTAGGTTAACAATCTTCAAGATCGTTTCTCCGTAGATGTTTGGGCTGGTTAGTAGAAAGCGATCGTGGTGAAATATGTTGCACATTCCTAACCAGGACCATACCAAAACTGGTGATACTTTGCTCCAAGGAATTCGCTCGAAGATGTGTCGATCAGTACGGTGGAACGCGGGGATCTAAGGAAACAGCAATACAAGGTCACCTAGACGTTACTTTTGAGGATTAAGGTATTAATAAGGGCCCATTGGTTGGTCGTCGCGATAGACGGACTTGTCAAAGCTGAACGTCTTTCTCTGTGACTATCTGAAGCGCCATCACCAAAACTCCGTTGATTTGATTGATTATATGATCCCCAGAATATCGCTGTTGAAACCGTTTGAAAGATGCCTAGCATAGTTGAACGCGTGCAGCAAAATATTCGCAGTCGCTATAGCATGTGCTGACGTGTCGGCGGCCGCTTTTCCGAGCATGTATTTTATTATAAAAAAAGAAAAATTCTATGTCATTGCTGACATGGATAACACGAGTGCAATATTTAGTAAATATAACGAAAATCTCAGCTGCATGTATGCGCACAGTTTCTACTTTGCTACTACTTATCCTGAATTGGTTCCCAATAAACACTAATGACTTTAATAATAAATAGTTTATGAGCGTGGTGCCAAATCTTCAACTTATTGAACCTAACAAATCGAATAATCGCGCGATTTTGCTCAGTATAACTTTCGCTGCCATTATAAAACGTTCTGCTAAACGTTAGATGACTTGTAGATTTTTTTTCGAACACGCCAGTAGGTATTTTCCACTAGCGTTACTCTTAAACACGACATTACCCCTCCCCCCCCCCCCCCCCCCACACCTCACAAGAACTCCCTCCCCGCGGTAAATCAGGAATATTTTCGCGTTTCTATTTGCACGTTATCGCTTGAGCTGTGCCCGATGAAAAGCCTGGCAAATTTGAGCGACTCAACTAGATTTTTCATGTCAGAGAACTCTTTCAAATGCGTTTGGCGGAACAGCAGCTAATTAGTATGTGTCATATAAAGTTCGAGAGTGAACGTTGCTCGGTCTGAAAACACATTATCGTTCAACCCTTTAACCTCCAACCAAAAGAGAACTCATCAGCGCTTTAACAGAAAACGAGGCTTAATTAGAGGCTTCGGACTAGAAGCATATACTTTCATTTGGCCAGCGTGCTGCTAGCTAAACATTGGCGTCGCGCTTCGACAGTCGGTAGAAATCTGTTGACACTCTCGGAGATACTATGAAGGTTACCCTCGTGCATAATGGTTTACAATGTCTTTCTTTCGGTACACGCCCCCAGAAGGTGCAGGTGCACCGCGAAATGATGCGGTCCAAGATTCCTAAACTCGAATGTAAAACTTTGCGAGATGTATTTTCGTTAACAACAAACAGAGTGATTTAATATATCTTCAGTACATATAATGTCTTGACGCCCGCAGTGGGCCTTGAAGCCTCTGACATGGATAGTCTATATAAGTACGATATCTAAACGTAAGATATACTACCTGTTGCAAAACTTCGACCAAGTTAAGTCTCATACGGCCTCATAATATCGAGACAATACGTAAAAGCATGTTTTTTTCTGAAACAAATCGACATCGTACTCAGACAATGATTCACTCATTATTTCATAGGGCCCTTCAGACCCAAAAAGCTAACGCTGCTGCATCCGTTCGCAAACACAGCTTATCACTAAAGCCTTTGCAACGCCTGACCCGCTTTAACAGACCTGATCACGTGATCTGGTCTGTCAGCGTAGCAAAGAAGCTTGACAACCTGCTATACGACAATGCAATAACCACGCAAGCAAAACGCAAGCAAAAAACATGCGTATAACTTCCGAGTCCTTCTCTAGTTCCGAGTTCTTCTCTACCCGAGTCGAGAAGAGAGGCCGCTCGCAAGGCTTTGGAGGATCTAGCATCTAAATCTGGCTGGTCAGCGTACGAAGTAATGTGTATGTATTGATACTTAGTAATCAAATAAGCGCTAGCAAAAAATTGTCCGCTAGAGAAACGGATATCTTTTGATCCAGATATGAATGGAGCAAACCAATCAGATGTCATATGAAATGTGGCAACAGGGGTTCCGGTTCTCCAACAAGAATACTGCAAAGTTATACGAGCTGGTTTGGGCAAAGATTTGCCAGATGCATGTCTCCGCTGTAGCAATCCAGCGGCGGTACAGAAATCAAAGGTCAAGGAAATACAGGAAAGAACATATGTCGACCACGCACATTCTATAACACTGCAATTGAACGCAATGTTATAACAAACTAAAATATGTGATATTTGTTCTGTTAGTGCCAACAATGTACTGGAACGCAGCCTGTGCATTTACAGCAATTCTGTGGATTTTGGAAATAATGTCTAACTAATATACATTATATTATAAAATATCAATAATACTTTAATTTAATGCATTAACGAGATTATGGATAATACTGCTGTGTGGCCACTAATATGTTGTATGCTGGATGCATCGCTTCTCCGCTTACCACAACTCAGATCTTCAGTCACCGAACTTTGGAAAAGTGGCCAAAACCGTTCGTTGCATAGACACCTAAATTGCCAACGAGCTATTAAGATTAGGGCTATCTGAATATGCGTGATATTAACTAGCTCGAGATGTGCACTTCATAATACACAGGCTGTATACCTTGTATAGATCTACTCCTTCGCTAAAGGCCTGCTCGATTGTGTAGGAGTTCGCTGGCCGGTGTTATCCTGAATGTGCACATTGTCAGCTCTCTCTTTTCCCAGGCAGGCGTGGGTTTATCTTGCTGGCTCTCGCTCTCAAAAGCCTCCCCGGCCACCACTCAACTGGCGACCTCTTCTGTCAACTGTGTGGTTAGGGGACTATTTCATTCGTTGCCGGTCCTGAAGGACTGCTGCTGCTGCTGCTTGAAGGGCAGCTGAAATTGTGGCCAAAGAAGACCAGCGACAAAATGTCGAAAAACAAACGTAAATACAGGACGATAAGGGTGCGACAGAGATAAAGAAGGTGCAAAGGGAAAATCCGGAAACATAGATCTAGGAACTAGACCTGAGAAGTTCTAGCCACTACTAAACGGAATTGTGCAACCAATAGGCGGATTTGTCAAGTGCCTCCTCCTCCTCCTGTCAAGACCCGTTGTAAACAGTTGAAGCAAGCTAGGTTAGCGTACAAGCAGCAAACATTGGACAGCTGCCGCCAAACTCTCATGTGCGTTAAGTATCTGTAATCTTGAAGATAAAGCGTATCTCAACTAACGTTAATTTCGCAAAAATTGGAAAACGTAACTGCCAGCCCGAGCTGAACGATGTAAATCTGTGCGGATACGGGACACACTAACGTTTCTGTAACAGCTAGTCTATATGACACATAGTGAACGTTGAGGTCTTCAGAGTAAAATAAATTGACGCTGCGTGGTAGATCGAAGGGGAAGCCAAAGTGCGATGTTTGACTTGTTTGAATTTTCTATAATTACTATAAATATGCCCCCTAAACCTTATATTGGACCTAAAACAAAGTTCGTTAAATTTTTGGGATGCCATCAAATAGAAAAGCATTTCGTTTGGCAAGGTTTTTTTGGTAGATATTACCTAAGATGCATGTCGGCTGATAACATCTTTCACTACTGCATGCATCGAACCAGCTTCTATTTCCTTGCGCCGCAGTATGTAGTTTCGGTCAATATAACACGTGCCACAATATTTACATACACAGTTTTCTATTTCAAAGTAGTACCCTTTTAGGCATACATATTGGTGGTAGCCATGCAAAGTAAGTTTACAGAGTATGCGTCTGTTTGCTTGTATTCCCTGTTTCCAACGGTCTGTCGTGAATGCAAGACCGTCGGTGAACCCCTTTATGGCAACGCTCAAATTGCGCTTTCCTCTGTAGGTGCGATATTGCTCTACAACCAGCGCGCGTATTTGTTCAGAATAAAGTCTTTTACAAAGCTTTGCCCTTGGCATAGTTCCAGCGCCGAGGTTATCGATGCGTTTCGCGGCAAACTAAGCATACAATTCACAAAAATCGCTTTTATATGATCTATCTCTTTCATGTCGTCTAAGGTTAAGTTTAATGCAATGGCCCAAAGGCAGTAAGTTATAATTGGAGCTATTTTTATCTTAAAAAGGTTCCTTCCAGTCTTAGCGATCTGTGTTAGATCTTTGAGTAGCCTCATGGCAGATATTGCTTTCGCACGCTTGTTCTCTATGTGCTTTGTGAAAGATAGGCCGAGGGTTACCCCGAGATAGCTGAATTGACTTACTAATTCAATATTTTGATTATTGACCCTGATGATATAGTCAAGACTGGCGTATTGACCTTCTCGGGAAACTCGAAGCATTTCTGTATTGGATATGTTAATTGTCAGTTTATACTGTGCGCACCATTGACTCATTTCATTCGGGTAAAACTGTAGGTGTGGTCTTGGCTTGGCCATTATGATAAGATCGTCAGCGTTAAATACATGCGGGGCTTTAGCATTTTGAAGTATTTGGTTAAACCTTGTGGCATAGAGGATGTACAAGAAATGGCTTGCTTTGTCGGTGGCCCAATTGTCTGTTTAGCATCTTGCGCAATACAGTGAGGCCCACTTTTGACTGTAATGTACTCGGCAGTGAGAATGCTTTTCATTGGGTTGAACATTCGACCCTTGATGCCAAAATGATGTGGCTTAATTTTCAGGAAGCATTCAATTACACTATCAAAAGCGGTTTTGAAGTCAACAAACGCTGCGTAGGTCATCTTTCCGTTGTTGAAATGTTTCCACGCGTGACGAAAGACTTCCCTGACTAGTCGTTCAGTTGAGCGACCTTCCAAGAACCAATTCTGTTCTCTAGGTATTAGGTCTTTGCATTTGCTGTATAGTCGGGTCACAATTAGTGAGAATAATATTTTGTAGACTACGCTAGTCAATGCTATCCTGCATGAGTTCGTTGGATCTGTGGCGTCACCTTCTCGTTTAGAAATTAGTTGCAGGTAGCTTCGGCGCCAGTGCTCTGGGATGAGCCCATGTTCTAATTGCATGCATTGAAGAGCTCTGTTAGCCTTGGGACTATGTGCTTTATTCCCTGCTCAAGATGTTCGTAGTAAACATAATCAGGACCTGATGATTTTCCGTTCTTTTTTGCGGTAAGAGGATTTATGGCCTCTGTATGTTTTTTTGTACCTGATGTGTGCGCTGCGCATCCTCATATTCAAATTACTTCTTCTTCTGAATCATTCATTTATAGTTGTTCTTCATTTCAGCTAGGTTTGCCAGCCCTGACAGGCTCCAATCGTTGTGGCAACATGTGCGTCTTTTTTATGATTTTGCATTCGTAATCAAACCATGGTTTGTGTCTTTGGTTTGTCGCAATGTTCCTCTTACGTAATGTTACAGATTGAATGGGTCACGGAAGTGAGCGCTTGTAAAAGTCTGTGTCTACTTCGGCCGCATCTGAAAGTAGAGGTAAGGCTTGTTCTAGCTTGCTGAGGCTCTTGCGGCCAAGGGGGAATTCGTTTGTTACAGCCAGTTAGGCGTGTATGAGCAAGGTTAAAGGTAACCTTACAGTGCTTTCGCTCGGCTGAAATTGTCATTTTATGTAGACCCCGGTTCACTAGAGGTACTTATGGTTAGGTCTACAGCACGTTTTCCATTACACACTATATATGTCGCGTCTGAATCTTCGTCGAAACCTTCTATCTGCAAGCCCGTTTTCGTCATTCCCTTGATAAAAACTGTCGCTCTTGACTGTCATCCTCAGAGAGGTTGCAATTAATGTCCCCTGCTATAATAGTGTGTTCATAATTGTCTGTGCATAGCATCAGGGACTCTCCAATATCAAGTAAAATGTCTGGCACGTTGCGGTCAGATGGGCAGTATACACATATGAAATGAAAGTTCCTTATTTTACCAACAAGTCTTTTATTCGTGGATCTAAGAAAACCAAACCAAGACCCCATTTGTGTTGTCCTCTACCAGGGGCCTTTATATCTTCACCATGGTAGATCTTGAGTTTGTGTAGCACAATAGCTGCCGTATCGTAAGGGCTACTTTCGACCAGCATTGTATCAGATTGTTTAATTCGGGGTCCTTTGTTACCTAGTCTTGAGGACGGTGGTTGTGGTGCACCGAATACCCTGTATGGTTTCAGTTGGCCTCGAAACGGTCTAAACCGTGTACTTTCGGCCATACAGCTGGGTCTAATAGATTAGAAAAAGTGACCTGATTGTCTAGAATATAGAGGGCGTTGTAATATGTTTGGTTAAGCCTAGCAAGCTTTGCTACTTTTACGCCCGAGCTAGTACAGACGATTCGAGTTACATAATCCGACTCGTTGTGTGCGAGATAAATACGGCTTACAAACAGTGCTCATTGCCGTGATCGCTGACCGCTTGCCATGATCTGGATAGCTCGTCGATCCGCTTTTTAAGGGTCTGTATCTCCGAGGCACAATTGCAGGATGACTTAACAGCTACCGATTTAGCAACTATCGTTGAGACTGCGACCCAGAAACAAGACTTGCTGTACGTTGTTGCCTTATCAGGTATATGGTAGCTACAATGTGTGTGAACATGCTTGACACAGCTCTCGCCGACAGTTGTACCACTGACTTCTTGAAACTTGTTGAAACTGTCCTCCACAAGTGACACACGGAACACAAGGAAATGCCTCAATATCTTGTCCTTGTAACAGGATGATCACAAGTGCTGTTGCTTGGAGTGTGTAGGCTTTGGTGAAGCTGCGATGAGGTACGTTGAGGTAGACAGTTACTACATTCACTTTGTTCTGGGAGACCTCCTTGTCGCAAAAAGCATTAGTTTTGCTTTAGATCTTTGCCAGAAAGTACAAAATTATGAGAGCACTCAGAAAACGCGTCCGGGCAGCTGACGTCGTATTAAAACTCTAATACCTTTTTCGTACTCCAGTTCTACCCTGTTTCCTTTCACTGTTCTAACATGTTCGCAAATGCTTGTCCATTACTCTTGCAACAGTGTGCTTATTTTTCTTTAGATTTAGTTGCCTGTTTTGGCCGTGGAAAATGGTATCAAATTGCGTTTTTACTTCGCCAGTACGCATGTTTACAATACAGTTTTGCTCTCTTGTTGGCCAGTACATAGCTTCCTAATTGTTTCATATCCTCTGTTTATTCTGTTGCTGGTAGCCTGTATCTTACTATTACTTTAAGGCCGCCTGGCCCGTTTTATATTTCAGTTGCTATAAGATCGTTTTTTTTATTTGCATAAGCAACTTGTACGTAGTGATATTTCTTTATCAGTACTTCAACTCCACCGAATGTATGCTGTGTCACCTTTCTGTCTACACATACGAGGTGTGTTCAAAAAGTATCGCGACTTTTGAATTTTCGCGGGTTACGTATATTCGAATTTCGATTTTTTTGTGGCGTTATGTTGGTACTCTTGTCTCTCACTTATGCCGACAAGCTCGGCCATTTTAAATGTTCACTTAATTGTTGACAGCTGCTTTGCTTGCACGTGTTTTGGATCGTCTTCGATTTTTACCTATTCAAAAAAATGGATCAAAGAACCTGTATCAAATTTTGTGTGAAAAACGAAATTAAGTGCGCGGATGCATTCCGAATGTTGACTGTGGCATACGGAGAAGCTACCTTGGACCGAAGCAACGTTTATCGGTGGTACAAAATGTTCTCAGAAGGCCGAGAAGATGTGAACGACGAAGAGCGTGCCGGACGCCCGAGCACTTCAACAACAGACGAAAAAATTAATGAAGTGGAGAAAATGGTATTGGCCAATCGTCGAATCACCGTTAGAGAAGTTGCTGAGGACCTAAACATATCGATTGGCTCGTGCCATTCGATTTTTATCAATGATTTGGGCATGAGACGGGTCGCCGCGAAATTCGTACCAAAATTGCTCAATTGCGACCAAAAACAGCATCGCATGAACATTGCTAATGAGATGTTGGACTCTGTCCGCGACGACCCAAATTTGCTCCAGAGGGTCATAACTGGTGACGAATCGTGGGTTTATGGTTATGACGTGGAAACCAAAGCTCAATCATCTCAATGGAAGCTGCCGCACGAACCAAGACCGAAAAAAGCGCGCCAAGTTCGGTCGAATGTGAAAGTTTTGCTGACAGTTTTCTTCGACTGCAGGGGCGTGGTGCATCATGAGTTCTTGCCACAGGGTAGAACGGTCAATAAGGAATATTACCTGCAAGTTATGCGCAATTTGCGCGAAGCAATCCGCCAGAAACGCCCGGATTTGTGGAAGAACAAAAATTGGCTTTTGCACCACGATAACGCCCCTGCTCATACATCGTTGCTTGTGCGCGAGTTTTTGGCCAAAAACAACACACTAATGATGCCGCAGCCACCGTATTCCCCAGATCTGGCCCCCTGTGACTTTTTTTTGTTCCCTAAACTGAAGAGGCCCATGAAAGGACGACGTTACGCTACGCTTGACGAGATAAAGACGTCATCGAAGGAGGAGCTGAACAAGATAAAAAAAATGGTTTTTTGAAGTGCTTCGAAGATTGGAAAAACCGTTGGCACAAGTGTATAATATCTCATGGGGATTACTTTGAAGGGGACAAAATAGATATTCATGAATAAATAAATAATTTTTGAAAAAACACAAAAGTCGCGATACTTTTTGAACACACCTCGTAGATGTAACGTTGGGGTTGTGCATTTTGCTGCTTGAATGAATAATCTCTTTCATTATGCTGTATAGCACCTTTCATTTTTCTTTGTTTTCGTCCTCCACGTACAAAATACCCAATGCTTAGATCTCGTGGTTTTTTCGTCTTTCTCTTCCCCCTCGACGCGTCTGCTTATGCCGATGTGGGTTAGGTTTACGCCCTCCATCCTTCTCTCTCGTGGACCCCGCAATTTCTGCACCCCAATTTCCCTTTTTTTACCATTATCCCCGTACGATTTTCGGTATTCAACCGCAAGTAATTGTTGCAACTGTGCTCCCCGTCTCATCCTCTTACCCCGTTGTTATTGTATTGATAGATCCCCTGTCCTTGTTTCGTTGTTTTTCATGTTAGATCCCTTATAGTATTTTTGTCGGTTGAAATTTTACCAGCCTTTTCTGTTATAATTTCTTTGATCCACCGCCATCTCTGCTGCTTCGTCGTAGTCTTTTTGGATCCTGTGAAAAAAAACCACTTTTCATGTATTTGTCATCTCCCTGTGGCTACAGCTTTTACTGCTGCTGCTGTTGCTGGGGCTATGCCGGAGATCGATAGTGTTGTTTGTTTCTGATCTCCCACATAGGGAGGTAGAGTAAGGGATCTCGTGGAGCGTTTGGTGGGCGCGGGATGTTTTATGTGGCTCTCATGGCGGATCATCAGCCCCTCCAACCGAGCTGGCATATGCGTCCCTTGCACACAACTGTGCACCCATTTCGGTCTCGATTATTTTTACCAACTGACTGTCCGCCTGCTTCACAGTATCTCAAAAGAGCCCATTGAGTTCTTCTGCGAGCGTGCGTATCTTTGGTATATTAAGCATTGTACAGTTCGATAGGTTCACTCCTCGCTCGACGCGCAGCTTTATTACACACTCTAACTCTGTACCTCTTATCACAGTCAAGTGCGCCAGTTGTTGTTCGTGCGCGTCGGTGGCGTTAAGTAAATCGCTCAGTCCCCTTTGATATAGCACCGTGTTCGCCCATCGTTCGTCTGAAGCCACTTTTCTGTTTCGTTTGCGATGTCCTTGGCATTTCTGGTCGCCGAACTAGCAAGTAAAAACACTCCGATCTTTATCTATACTCGCGCCAAGAGTGCATTTTTATATCTCCCGATCCAAGAGTCTCTGATCAAAACTGCCATTTCCATCACCACCTTCTCTGTTTATTTGATCACTGCCTTCCAGGGCTTTTTTTCCTTGTTGCTGTTGTTGTTGTTGCTCTTGTTCTTCTTCCGTCCGCATATTTGCAACTGCATCTGCATCGCCGTGCGCGTCTCCGCTAGTAAGTTCCTGTTTTTGTTTCTGCTGATCACAGTGCCGCTCGCAGCCCAGCCATCTCCTGCGCGAATTTCTCCCATCTACGTTCCAATCATCTTTTGTAGAAGACGTTGTTCAATTGCGTTCATCTCGTTGCGGGTGTCCCAACTGCACTCATTTACTCATTTCATCATTATCAGCACTCGCTCGGCTAGCTCCACTAATATACGCTGCAATTTCAGGTTTTTTTTTCTTGCTCGCTGCCTGTATGTATGTGATGTTATGACAGCATCAACGTTTCGTTCCATAGCCCGTTTAAAAGTTCTCTATTGCTGCTGATGCTAATGCAGTTCGATCGTGAGCCCTTTTTGTTGTAGTATTGCAGCCGTTTTTGCTCCGCATCAGCAGTCGCTGCTACCATCAGCACGGTCTGCTGCACGGTCTCGTCATTCTCAGCAGCGCCCCGGCGTATTGTCATCGTCCGGCTATTGCTGTTGCTGCTGCTGCTGTTGTATCGGCAGAGTGACGTGATACGTCTCCTCCGCAGCTGGCGTCGGTTTACGGTGAGCGGCGGTCATGTCTTTAGCGGCCTGCGAAACTGGATTGTCTTCCGCTAGCGTTTCATTTATCGAGATACTCTGAAAAGCTTTACAGATAAAGTCAACACTTATAACCGTCAGAACTCATCTTCATGAACTCCTCTCCTGGTCCTGTCTTTTTCTTGCCACAGCGTCGTCTTACTTCTTAATTTTTCTCGTTTTTAGTATTATCGTGTAGTGCTACCGCTATAATCGTCAAACTCGTTGCTGATAAATGCTGCAATCTACTTTCTTAGCACTAGACAGTGCTGCCAACGACGCATCTCTGCCTGGGTGCACAGAGAGACTCTGTATGTAGAAATGCCCTCCGAGCACACCGACTTGACCGCAGCATCGAATTTGCACACATTGAGGTGAAAAAAGTTTAAAATATGCACAATTTCCGGGAACTCGATCCAAACCTGATCTCTCTCGGTAACCGCTAGCGGACGACTATAATTGAATATTCGACTAGCCTTTAGATATGTCGTTTGCACATATAACATACCAGTTATATACAGTGAAATGGCCTATGATGCAGCAGATTAGCAGCATGCTTATGGCAGCAAATCAGGACTAAAGTTGCTTAACAGAACCACGGCCTACCCAGTGAGATGTTGGGAGAAGTTTTGGCGAATAGTGCATTTTGACTTGAATGAACGATGCGTTTACCCACGTTCCCTGCAAATAATATATGTTGCTATAGTCATAGTGTAGCCAATTTTAAGTCGTTTTTTTTTGCGGATTGCGAACGGGCAGTGGAAGCAATCAGAGCCAGGCTTAGGTCACCTATGACAGGACCACTTCAGCAATGTTTTTGTTGGAGTGACAGGGAAAAGTGACCAAAGCCTCGGCAGAGGTAGTGCAGTTAGATGTGTACTTCGCCAGGGAGCTTTGGGATAGAATGGCATGCACTAGTCGGCACACGTGTACATAATGTGCATTGCGCATGGCTATCACCACTCGGTATGTTCAAGAATCTCACCAAATTGGCGATCACCGATGTCGTTGCCGGTTCTGCTCGCAAATGTCTGCTTAATGCCACGCAGCGAGGTTCCAAACGCATCGGCGGTTTTGGCACCTTTTGCCCGATGGTACAGTCGCTGAAGTGTTCAAATTGTATATAATGACGACACTATTGTAATTATGTACCATCTTGAAATGCAAGGCAATTGCGAAACAAACAATACATATGTAATAGCAGAAAATGTTCATGTCTGTTATAAGCGTACTGGTTGCCTGGCTTTGCATTCGCTTGGCTTCAACAGAGGTGCTGACATCGGTCAACACCGGCGGGCCACTGAAAACTGCCCGGATCATTCAACAAACAGTACGTCTGCTACGGCGCCTATTAACAGTACTGAGTCTGCTTCAACTACGAGAACTTTAAAAAAAAACGCTTTGAAGTAGGTTGTTTTCAATTCTAGACCATCCTCCATCCCCTACTTGGGCTTGGAACCGCCGTGAGGCATATCTTCAATGAGGCACCGATGAGGACCGGACTGTTGAGATATCTAGGCTTTCCCCAACAGTCCTCGTGGCGACAGTACAGCCGCCGACTCTCAGCGGACTCTGTAACAGCCAGTGGCACTACTGCTAATGCCAATGCATTCATTTCTCGCGTACAGTGCGAGTAAACCGCTTGGCTATGTCTGCTGGAATGAATTGTATTGTGAGCCTGTGTGCATTGTAGCCTTGGGGCATTGGCCCTGTTCTTCTTCCGCCCCTATTCGTCATTGCCCGTGACGATGTGTTTTGTTCTATCCAGAACGCAACACCCGGCGAGGAGCCAGTGCCCTAGAACCAATTACTCGTGTATATATATATATACTTGTAAGGCCATTCCATGCACATGTCAGGCGCGGGGCGCTTAGATGAAAGCCATCTCATAATATTTGCAGCCGCAGACAGGAGCGACACAAAAATCGAAATAATAGCAGCAACATCAATAAAACGATACTACAACGGAAACGGCAACAACGATAACAACAGGAACAGTGGTGGCGGCAGCAGCACGAATAACTATTACAACAAAAATTACGACAACAATAAACAACCAAAAACAATTATAGCGATAACAACAGCAGCAGCAGAAGTGACTATAACAACAACTCTGTAAACATCAATCAAGGCCGCAGAATGGACAGCGAGTCTTATAAATCCTGACAGATAACTATCGTCGGGAACGTCGGCGTAGCCTAAACGCACGTCCTACGCTTATTCAAAACGTCTATCTCCATAAGCTTCACATTTTTTTTGTGGAAAATTTTCGGTTTTTATTCTAAGAACTTATTGAACTACCTGTATATATATATATATATATATATATATATATATATATATATATATATATATATATATGATATATAATGTATTTATTCAATGTAATCAATCATTCAAGGTGGGAACATGACATTTGAGTCCCTGCGAACGTGTGCACCGTTACGGGGGGTCCAGTGTAGGGACCAGCCATTTCTGGAGAGTGCCCCGAACCGAGGCCGCATTGCCCCATTGCACATCCAGCGACAGGCGCTGTCTGAGAAAATCACCCGCTCGTTTGTCTCCGCTGGCTAGAATCAGGCGTTTCCCGACCTTTTGTAGCAAACTTCGAGTAGATGGACCGGGCCCGCCAAGGGTCTCGAAGGCAAAGGGATAAAACTTGTACGGGTACCCGATGTTCTGGTACGTTCTAACCTTGTTTGCCTCGGCGAGAGCCGAAGCATGACTAGCCCGGGCCGCGCCAGCACTGACCATTGAAGGGGCTAATGAGTCAGTAACTGTCGCGTCCCAAACCAGCATGCATCCGCTCTCGAACGGAGTTAAGGTCAGCCCGTCAGGTCTCTTGCCGCCCTCCCTGTCTAGCCCGGCGGGTTCAAGGACGCACGGCAGACCACTGGATCGTAAAGCTCGACTGAAGGTTTCATTCAGGGCTTGGTGTCTTGCTCGCCTACCTGCGCTGACGATACAGGACAGCCCGTGGCGTCCGTCTAACCCAACGACGTCTCCGCAGACGCAGGTATGAGTGTATACAATGTCTGTTCCCAAACGAAGTCCGACGGCAATCCTTACCGACTCATCATCTAACAGGGTCCCGATCCGGGCACAGGGAATGGCGTGTAGCCATGCGACCGCCCCTTTGGAGGAGACGGCGCGCAGCCTGGCCTTGTCGGCGTCCGTCGTGCATCCCGCAATGAGGTCTACGACCCTTTGCTCATATAGAGCTGTTGACTATTCTTTCTGGTGTCCAGCTTCGGCGGGCTCGTGGCCGCACAGGGCAACTGCTCTACGGTGGCTTGTTTCCAATCGGGCTTCTAAGTCTGTGAGGGCAGCCGAATCGAGGAGGGTTCTAGCCTGTTGCATAGACCTGTGTAGAGAAGCTGCCAGAGCTATCTTAGATAAGACAGTCGCATCAGGTAACCCTAGGCCACCCCAAAGAACGGGGAGTAGAGCTTGTCGGCGTGCACCCGTAGATAGACTGAGGTTCAGCAACGCCTCCACTGTAGCTAGCATGCTGTCGTTAAGTCGTTCAAGAGGTCCGGAAGCCAGTGAACAATTTGCACCTCGAAACAAGTGGTTGAGACGTAGGGCCGAAAAGGAGGATCTCAGAAAAAAGAGGCCTCGATGAGAACCCACCAAGTGAATACGTGACATCGCATCTTCTAGCTTGGCCAGCCACCTCTCGAGGGCAGCCGGAACTCCTTGCGGGAAAAGAGGTACGCCCAGCAACTCTAAATCCGTGCCGACAGTCTTGCACCCTGGGAGAGCTTCCAGCACTTCAGAGTCCGCAGCACCTCCTACAGCATGGACCTCACACTTCGCAGAGTTTAGAGCCAGGCCGCTCCGTTCAGCGAACTCGATGATTCTGTGGATGTCCCTCAGAACTGCATCGGGGGCGCCACCCAGTACACCGTCGTCCAAGTACCATACGTTAAGCGGGCACTCGAGAGAGTCAACTAAGTCTTTGACTGCCAGGCAGAACAGCGGCGGGCCCAGCGGGTCGCCCTGCTGTACCCCAGTCTGCGACATTATGACATCGTGCGGCAGAAGAAGGCAGGATGGCTCCTTATAATCAAGTTCCACCTGGTGGAACATGCTCGGGGCCCAAGCTTTCACCGCGCTCAACAAATGGTCCCTTCGAATACTGTTGAACGCGTTCCTGAAGTCAAGCTTGACCACAAGGGTAGCTTCGGAGCGTGACTCCAAAAAGGACCGAGTCGAATGCACTGCGGCCTCGCATCCTCCCGGTGTCGCAAACCCAAGCTGATGGTCACCAAGAGCACATGAGAGGTCTGCCTTGTTCTCAAAGATGCCGATTTTTGCCGCTAGCCTCCGGATTGCAGATGAGCATGCGATGGGCCTCACGCTGCCATCTTTCTTCTTGAGGGCGAAAAGTCGGGCCCCAAAGATGAGCGGTCGCCATTCGGAGAGCGGCGAGCCCCAGCGAAGAAGATCAACGACTTTAGCGAGGGCGACCGCAAGGCGGTCGGCGACAGCTCCTAACGTGGGGGACAGCAGGTCTTGTAGTAGCCGTGGTCTGATGAAATCAAGGCCCGCGGCGGAACTTCGCGAAAACGTTTTTATGGCGGATCGAACATTGTCGGCTGATGTGGTTGATGGCAAGGGCACTTGAGGAGGGCTGGGCCAGGACAGAGGTGACGGCGCGGGCGGGTGCTTATCCAAAAGCGAAACCGTCTCGCTAGGCTTCTGCGCCAGCGTGTCTTCTGATTAAGACCCTGGCCGCCGAAGAGACGTCGCCTTCCGACAGCTTGGTAATGGCTAGCCGGACGGTATCAACTGTCCGCTGTCGGGGACGTACGTTTGAAAGAGGACTACTGCCATCGTCAAACCGTTTCCCCTGAGCAAAGTCGCGAAGGTTCTTCCGGACAATAACCGCCAATGACCGGTCATCCTTCCCACCATCGGGGAGGCGGAGGACAACGGGCGCGAAAGAGAAGAGGGAAAACCAGGCCGTGTCGTCGTTGTTCTCTGCGACTGAGCACAGGACCTTAGTGAACTCTTCGGCTACTTGCCTACGCACTGACTTTGGCAAAATGCGGACCAACCTCCAGCGGCAAAAGACGTCTTGAATAACGCCGATTAATCCATCCGCGGTAAACCGAGAGTTTGAGGGCCGTGACTCATCGTCAATGTTTTAGGCAACCCCTCCGTGCTTGGTCGTTATGTGTCGACGTAGACCTCTTCGTGTAAACGAAAGCCCGCAGGTTGGGCAGGGGGCCCTGTTGGGGTCCGACTGCCCGGACCGCGGGCTGGCGGGCCCGCGGTTAGGCGTGTTGTCGCCGTGGTCTGTCATTACAAGGCGAGACCTTTTAACTTGCCCACTACAGAAAGCAGTCCCATCAGAGGTCGCAACGCTTCCTCTAAAGACCTCAGTACCGCAGATAATTCTGATCTGATTCCCTGTAGAAGATCAGCTAGCCCTGAGAGCGACGAACCGGTGCCGGCGCTTGAGCGGGTCTTACTTGCTCTCGGGGCCTTTTTCGGGTGGTTTTAGCGACGGGTCCTGCTCGTTGGCGACCTATAGCCGCGCTTCTTCATTTGACGCTTCGGTATAGGTTTCGGCTTGGGTAGGACGACCTGCGGATCAACCCCAGCTGCTGGCGAAATTCCCCTAACCACGGTTGCGTAGGTGGGGCCCTGTACTGCGGACGACGGATCCTCTTGGGCGGAAGCCGGAGGACAACGTACAGCTTCGCCGATGACCGCCTCAGGGTAATCTGCTCTGACCTGCTGGAGCATGCGACCCTCCAACATAATTTTGCTTTTCTCACGCAAGTAAGCCAGCCGCGGGCAGAGAGCTGATCCCGCCCGGTGAGGACCCTGGCAATTCACGCACTTTGGACTGTTACGACAGGACTCGGCGGTATGATCCGGACCTCCACAGTTCTTGCAAAGCTTTTTTCCTAGACACTTGTCGGCGAGGTGTCCAGGTTTCAAGCATTTAAAGCAGATCCTTGCTTGGCTCGGCTCCAGGATAACTGGGTGAGATCTGTGGCCGAGAAAGACGGACGCGGGGGGCTGGCGAGAAAAGGTAAGGATTACCTTCGTTAGCGGCACCTTCCCGCCTGCGGACGAACGATATAGTCGACGCGCTTGAGTAACTCCGTGTTCCGCCAGTTCGCCGGCAATTTCGCCTTCGGTGAAAACTGGGCTGACCCCCTCAATCCTGGCGCTAAATGAGGTGACGGCCGGGCAAGCAGCCGATACGGGGCACCCTCCTAGGCTTGACACACAAAGTAGCGTATTAACGCTCTTTAAGTCTTTTACCCAGACCGCGATTGACTGGGTATCACCAGAAATTTTACACCCTGGTGACACGGACACTTTGATGTCACACCGAAGCTTATTAAGCAGTCGTTGCTCGCGTGAAATAGTGGCTTTCTCCTTCCGCGAAACCACTTTTGTGAAACCTTCGGAGTCCACTAGCCCGTGTGGTCCGCTTATTGTCTCTTCGATACCAGATTGCCTGCGCCGCTTGCAGCCAACGCGATCATGTGGTAACACATTACTGCCGTCGTCGTTGCCGGTGGCAGTGTACTCCATCTCACCGTCGGGCATGGGCGATGCAGGCGCCTCTGCTGGGTTGCCAGCTGCCGTCGTATTATTCTCAACACACGCAGTAACCGCCCTTAGCCGTGATATATCCAGCGAATCAGGTGGCTTATCCTGACCAGTAATCACCAATTTCGGCATGCCTATGCCGCGACGGGTAACAAAATACAAAACACACTACCGCACTAAAAAAATAAATAAACAAAAACAAAAATGTAAGCCACAGACCTGGGAATTGAACCCAGTCCTGCTAAGTGGTAGTCCGTGACACTGCCACAAGGCTACGGCGACCTGCGGTATTGTGTTAGTCCGTGAGCTACAAGGTCTTGCGCCGCACGTAGATTCGCGATGACGTTAGCAAATCGAACACGGTCAGCTGGGTGATGAGAGTCAACACAGTCAGGGAGCCTGAAAGGGATCGGATCCCTCAGACACGCGACCCAACTCACTTCCAGCGTGCACTATTCACCAATAGAGTACTCGGCACACGCACATTCGTCGATACAATTATCACTATCGAAATCGAAGTCGAACCTCACAAAACGTTCAGTTTTATGGGAGCCGACGAAAACACGACTGCACTCTGCCGAATTAAAAAGCTTCACATTACTTTTTACATTTTGGTTTCATACTACTGGCAGCACATTATTGCTTACTTTGATTCAATCAAACATCTTTCGCAGGTGTTTCAACTGATGCTTGCTTACTCGACACAATGTCTGTTGTGTTGGGTTCTTTACTATATATATATATATATATATATATTTATTGCAACAAAGTTTTCAAACACATTTATCGATATAGCAGCCGGCACTAGTATGGCCACAGCTTTTGCGTCTTTTCCTCAAGATGTCTTTAGACTGAAAGTTGTGCGAAAAGTGTTACTCTTAAATATTACAGTGGCTCACTAGCTCATGTAACTGTATTTGTGAACTCCTGACGCAGAGCCAAATATTTGTACTTAAATATTAATGACACTAATTGTGTGAATAAGTGGAATCATATTTTTTACAGATTTTTTCGTAAGGCAATTGCCCGTGTACGGTTTATTCATGTCATGGCTAATTTTAATCCACTCCGGCATTTACCTTGTCTAAATTGGAAACCATGCAAACCAATTTAAGAGTGGCCGGTCTGGGTCTCGAACCCAGTCCTCCCGAATGCAAGGCAAAGGCTTACTTAAGGATATACTATCAGGTCTTCAATAAGAGTTCTCTCCCCGCACATCTCTAAGGAATTTGTTGCCGACGGTCACTTTGGAAGCCACAAAACACGCTTAACATATCTCGCCTTTAGCTTGTCTAAACTTTTTAAATGGCTAAGGGTCAGGTATGGTGCAATTGTAGAAAGGCAGTATGTTGCTATAGGGAGTACTTTTTTTAAAGCAATTCATAGCTGTTTTTACGTCCACATCATGCATATTGCCTAGCAAAAACATTGCAGACGTAGCTTTTGCTTGTATCTCCCCGATATGTCTGCTAAAAGAGAGCCCGGGGGTTAGTGTGACGCCTAAATACGAGAAGTGGCTGACTTTAATTTGAGTGGTTGTTCATATACTGACAGATCATGATCCCTGGCCGCGTATGACCCTCCTCGGCTAAAGCGTAAGACCTGGGATTTTTCAGCGTTAATCTTAAACTTGTTTTCGTTGCACCACTTTGCAGTTTCGTTGAGGTTAACCTGTAGATGGTTACGAGATGTTGCTAAAATGACTAGGTCGTCAGCATAAAATGCAAAATGGGCTTTAAGATTACGCAGTAAAACTGCAAGTCCAAAAAAGAAATGGACTAGCTGAGTCTCCCTGGGCTACCCCGATGGTTTGTGTTACGGGCGTTTGTACATAGTAGTCGCCGTTTCTTACCCAAATTATATTGTGGGCTAATATATTATGAACGAGATTACAAAGGGAACTTGTTATGTTAAAACGTTTGCGAAGCGTGTCTAATAAACGGGCCATTGGCAGGCAATCGAAAGCAGCTTGAAAATCTATAAACGCAACGTATGTAATTTTCTTTTTAGAGAGACGTTGTGATACATTGTTTAAAACGAATTCAACTGCATCTGACGTCGATCGTTGCTTTAAAAAACCGTATTGTTCTGCAGGAATTCTGTCCTCTACGAAACAATCGATTAACTATGAGCGACGTTAATATCTTGTAAAGGACGCTTGTAAGTGTTATGCCCCTATAATTGTTTGAGACAGTTGCATCTCCCCTTTGCTTAAGAATAGGCTGTAGATAGCTTTTCCGCCACTCATCAGGAATTTTGCCTTGTCGAACACATTCATTGTATAGTTTTGTCACAATAGGGCATAAAGCGTCAATATTTGACTTCAGGTGTTCATTAAGAACACGATCAGATCCTGTTGATTTCCCTGTTTGCTTCGATATAATTGCGGTTTTGACTTCGTCCTCAGTAAAATCAACAATTTCTGCTAAAAAGTCCTGATCTGCCAATATGACGTCTCTTGACAATAGATTTGTAAAGTGGGCTACCCACTCTTCGTCATTTATCAATCGGTTTGAAGGCACTCATCTCTTTGGAAGAAGTAGACTGCACGCCTTCCGAAATTAGCCTAATGCGCTGTTGTTCCTCGTAATGCCGTTTCTTTTTTTGCTTCATATTTTTAAATATTCGTTTTAATTCCGCCAGTTGTAGGAGTTCAGTTGACGTTGTGGGTTTATACAGGCAGATCATTTCCTTTATTTGTCGACTTTCCTTGTCAAACCACGGCTTGTGTCTCTGCAGTCCCACGCTCTTTGGTTTTGCAGCTATGTGGAGAGACCACTTAATCGTTTTTCAATATGGTTTATGTCATCTGTGCCGTAGGCCATTTGTAGTGCTTGTTCCAGTATATGGACATCCAATGAGCGAGAGGGTCGATTGATAATAGGTGTGGCCATTTCTTGTCTTCGGTGTAATTTGAACTCCACTTGACAGTGTCTACGGTATGCCGATGGTATTACGGTAAGATAAAAGATAGCCGCGACCGTTTGTGGTATCGATGATAAAACAATGTCGACCGCGCTGTATCCGTCCCAGCTAAAATATGTTGGGTCATTGCATTTAATTTGAATGCTTAATCCAAGTTCGTTGACCGCAGCTTTAAAACTTTCTTGCCTGGCATCTTCTTTTGTCAGATCACAGTTAAAATCACCACCTATAATTACATTTTCATTTACATTTGTGCAGATTTCCATGCAGTTACCTATGTCCTGTACTATGTGATGTACGGTCCGTTCTGGTAGGCTATAACCACATATAAGATAGTAATCAATTAGTTCAAGTATAATCTGCCTGGCGGTGCTACGAAGAAGCTTGGCATGCTCCCTCGTTCGCACGCCTATGCACACGCCCCACTTTGGTCGTCCCCGGCTCTCTGATTTAGCCGCTAGTCCATGAAACAGTTTGTGACTTAGAAAAGGGGTACGTGTAAAATCTGTTCCAAATGACTTGGTTAAAAATATTATGTCATAATCACTAAACATGTTCTCAGCGCTTGACGCCAATGCTAGCTCCCGTCTCGTGTACTGCATTATATATTCTATGCGACTATAGCTGTCCTCGGAACGGTCCAGCATGTATATATACCCTCTGGTCACACTGACGGGTCCAGTAGCGCATTAAACTAATCAGCGTCTACCTGAACGTGGTAGCTGTTGTAATATGCTTGATTCATGCCGACGAGCTTCATCACGTTTACGTCTGTGTCGGATCCAACAATGCGGCCAGTCATCAACATGGCGGCGACTGTGCGGACGCGTTTCGTGTGTGCTCTATTAGTAAGCCACATTCTTAACTAGTCTTATATGCAATACAATATTTCGCTGTTTTATATTTAATGATTGCAAATATTACATAAGGCTTTACGACAGTTTAATTGTTCCTAAGTTTGTTGTGAGGTTTAGCGGCCTCACGTAGACAAACACATTGAAGCAGCGGAACGTGTACAGAGGAAATTCATTCGTCGTGTCTCTTTAAAATGCAACATTGCCCGAAGTTCGATTGTGATAAGCCCTATTTGGGAACTGCAGTCCAAAGCGGACTATGCATCGCATGTTGAATCAAATTATAATATTATCAAATTTATCTAACTATTCTAGCATTCGTGTAAACAATCTTAGAAGCGGTAACACCATCTCGTCTAAACAAACTGCAAAGACGGCTCGCGTAAATAACATGTTCTCATGACGAATGGCTAGGGCACTGAGCACTCAAAATGCTTTCGGCGCAAATGTCGGCACACAAGTAAATTAACTGTTCTATGAATCTGGGTAACGGTTTGTAAAATGTAACTATTGTAAACATGTCCCATTTGACAAAATAAATGTGCATTTAAATTGAATTTAATTGAATTGAGACAACGGATGTAAGGATCAGCGAAACATGTACAAGTTGTGGGCATATTGGATGTTAAAAACGTCTAAAGCGTAAAATGTACACCTGTGTAACGGGTCTCTGATAACACAAAGATCCATACATACTACATATAAGAATCCTAAGAGACTATAAAAAATCTTCAATATCACTCTTGCTTAGGCGAGATCCAGATAGCTTTTGGCTCGAGTCGGTTTTCTGTTGTCGGTAAACATAGATAGCAGCAGACTATTTTCTCCACCCCACGGGGACCTTGCCCTAGCCTTAACACAAGTATAGGATATTAGTATTGGCCAGACAGTGGGTATGCCTAATTTGATATGTTCGTAGAAGATTTCATTAGAACCCACCGATCTGCCACTCGTATTCGACATTATGGCTGCACGAACCTTTTTCATAAAGAAAGGCGCGATGCTACGGCTGTCGTTAGGATTTTTACCTGGCAGGGTCGCGTTCGCCGCAAAGAGGCTGAGAAGTACGTAGCTCATTTGCGTTCGCTTATCGCTGAGTTACGAAATGCCCCGTCTACAAACACGATCTTGTACCCGCCTAAGGCGCTTCTCTTCTTCGTACAATTTTCGCTTTCTTCTCGTTATTGCCTTGAGTAGTCGTTTTTTTTCTGCTAGCTGAAAGAGCCCTCCCCGTGCTAAGGTCATCGCGTGTCGCGCAAATGTCGACCTTCATAACTTTGCAGTCATTGTCAAACCGAGGCCGGTTCTTGTTTACCCTCTTGGTGGCCCTTGGCCCTGCGGCTAAGTGTATTGCCTAGTGCAGGGATCTTTCAAAGGCGTTAACGTAAGGCGTGTTTTAAAAGGCGTGCAAACTGAGCTATCTGGTTAGCAGTGCGTTGGGTGATGTTTTACAGCGTCCTGTTGAGGTTGAAAGAAACCTTGCGGTATTTTTGATGACATCCTGGCTGCCGGTTAGTGTGCATCACAGCATCCACCTTATGTTAATTAGAACTACGTTATGCTTCTAAATCATGACTTATTTTTATCGAAGCTCTTATTGTTTCCCTCGTTTATTAGACAACACTTTTACCGATGGTACTACAGCCGCATTGAAGCTAATTCCTTAAAGTACCGATCCGTCATTAAACCCCCTTTGGTCCAATAGCAGTGGAAATACGGTCGGTATACATAAACTACAGTCCTTTAGAACTCAGGCCGTTGCACAGTAACTGACATTGCAGTTATACACAACGTGTTCTATATATATATATATATATATATATATGACCACAGCAGTTTACGGCGATATCTCATCAGAGAGTCATGAGTAGTCTAATGAGTTGGCTGTTTCGAATTTAGCCAGCGCATTTCATGCTGTACAGGGCTCTGAGTCAGTTACCGAAATGAGTGAAGTTGAAGACACTAGTGCTGACAAAATCGACAAAAATAAAGCGTCCGGGGAGGGTTGGACTTTAGTTGTTAATAAAACATACTGCAAAGGGACCTGAGTGTTTGAAGCAGCAAATCGGCGCCATTAAACGTTTGGTTTGATTCAGTTGAGGAAGCAACAAAGACCACGGCGATTTCCTTTCTTCTGAACGCCCCTGTGCTTGCCAAATGTCACGACTTAACAGGGTATAGGGCTATAATCACAAGAAGTTGATAAAGGCTTTTCCAAGCAAGATATCTTGATCGCACTAAGAGATGTCGGTGTAGTCTCAGCCAAGAGGGTAACTTATACGAAGAGAACCGGTATGACTTCAACGTCACTTCCTACATCCGACGTCACTTTGTGTACTTCTCCACTTTAAACAGAAATCGCCGTCAGAGGTGTTTCTGGCCTTCAGAACGCATAAGGTCACCATGCATGCAGAAACCCCTACTACATGTTTTAAGTGTTTAAGACTAGGCCACATTGCATTGATCTCGCCTGCAAACAGTGTGGGCAAATTAGTCATCTTATGGCAAGTTGTCGCAATGCGCCCAAGTGTGTAAATCGTAAAGGCCCACATTTTTCGTCATCCGCGGCATGCCCACTCCGGGCGTGTGAAATCAGGAGACGTAAGGCCCTGATAGAGTGCCGACTGATGCAACAAATCAGTCAGAAAATGTCCAACGCCAAAACGCTGAAAGTTATTAACTCGGCTGATTCAAACCCTTCCTTGGACACTCACAAGGCCTCTCAATCAACACTTGCCACAGCTCCTTCGGCAGAGCCTACGTATGCTGCGGTAGTTCGCTCGTTAGTCGTTGAGACTGCAGTTGGTCCTGAGTTAATCTGCCGGGCGTCTCTGCTCTTCGTAACAAAGCAACTGTATCGACGACAAAGCGTTCAATAGATACCCGAAAACTGAAGACATTCACTAAGCGTAAACTACCTAGTTTCTCGTTAACAACCGCTTCTACTCGGAATTCAGCTCGCTTTGCACTGAAACACGTTTTCCAAGTTCTTAAAGCTGTATGTCCGAAAGCTTGCTTGAAGAAGCTGCTCGACGCAATCCTTCCACTTTTATCAGTTTTTAAACAGTTTTAATTGGTATAGTTCACCACTTTAGAGTTGTATATTTTATCTTTACTACTATAATGTTTAATCACAGTTACAGTGACTCTCTGAGAAATACAAATATTCGCGGCTGTGAGGAGTTGTACAATCTTCACCTAAATAATAGCAAATTTGTGATTATGCACCTAAATGCAGGCACTATGGGATTAAAAAGATCCGGTCAGTTAGTATTAGAATCTGAGTAGTTTTCTCAGTGACGAGGGGTCCATGTCGATGCCGCGGTTGCTAGCGAGACATGGCTAACGGATGTTGATATCCCGGTCTATGCAATTGATGATTTTGACTTATTCGTGTCAAACCGAAATGTGATCAAGCTCGGAGGCGGAGTTGGAATTTTCGTTCGTTCTACGTGCAGGGTTCTTTTGCGCTGAGTAGGGCCGATGGCAACGTACAAGTTGTACGTATTTAAATAAAAAAACATATGGACTTCGAAGGCTTCTACTCGAGCAGTGTTATGCACAAAGACACTCTGCTCAATATATTGGACGATAGTTTGCCCAGAAGCTCCTCACTTCCGTGTCTAGCTCTTGGAGATGCTAATGTAAATCTACTGGCTGACCCGCCGCCCTCAGATTATATATCTTTCTTTTCCACGTCCACTACCACGGCACCTGTATCGACCATATCGCAGTATGTAACTGCTTCAGTTTTTCTATTGTCCAACCAGCGGTTCTCGATACATTGTCTTCTCCAGATCATCTTCCTGTTTTTGTTTGCATTTTTGAGGACGGTGAGGAGAGCAAATCGCCTCAGGTTGAATCTTCTGTGACATTTCGTGCGCACGACAAGGCTAGCATTGATTTTTTTCTAAGCCCCGTGTCTGATGCAGGCGACGTCGACATGGCCCTCAAGGCTTTTCGGAACATTCTCCTCAACCCCTATGAATCCTCGTTTCCGTTGCGTGCCAGAACTCGCGGAGACTGTGCGCCAAACAGATCATTCTCTCCTGGACTGCAGCGGCTCCGCCGACGCGCTAACAAAATGTAGCGGAGGCATAAAAAGGTTAATTCCCCCGAGAGTAAACTGTAATATCTAGATAGCCGTAAGCGCTATCAACATGGCTTATGTGCCGCTAGAACTGCCTTTTTTAGAGCATAATTCGAGACGTTGCGTAGTGGCACAAAAAAATCTCTGGAATTTTATCAATAAAACATGTGGTAGACATAACTGCTCAGTAAAATTGCCTTACACTTTGACTGTACCTCCTGATCGGCCTGTGACCGATCCACAAAAAATTGCAGATGAGCTCAATCGACACTTCGCAGCCATGGGCTCGGCTACAGTTGCGCCTTTCTGCCTAGAAGGTGACTTATCACCCGTTCTTACAGTTCTATGGATCAAGAAGGGCAACGCGTTCAGATTCTGTTCAGTGACAGGCCCATCAGTTGCTGATTATACGACATTGCTTTTTTAGCTCAATGCCTCCGAAATATGTTTGGAGTTGCCTCATCTCCAAATGACTCGAAATATTATTCCCTGTGAGTTTCTGTTTCCCTTGTTTCCTTCTTTCGTAGGACTTCGAGGTCGTGCAACAACATATGTAGGGCCATTAGTGACAAACAAGTCTAGTCAGCAGGCACTTGCCTCTCGCTTGCCCGTTATATGGACTAGTAAACCACAGAATATTTGCCGTTTCACTTCCCTGCATTGTTTTACACGAATGGTCCAGAAATGGCTGCTCACCAAGACTTTTCGTCGTAGTTGATGCGCACATGCTATTTGTGTTGTGTTTATGATTTGTGATACTTCATGATCGACTTAACTTATTTTATGGCTGCTCATGACTTACAGCAAAGATTTGTTTTTAATGTTTTTATTTTGCAATTCTATTTATTTTTTATTATATATATATATATATATATATATATATATATATATATATATATATATATATATATATATAATATATATATATATATATATATATATATATTTGAGAACTAAAGCATTGTATTATGCAGTTCCTATAATAAACCACGCTTTGAATCTTGAATATATATACAGGGTCAATCACATCGTTATGTACTTATTGCTAGGTTTGGTTGAACTTGGCAAGAGAATCATTTTTCCCAATGGAAGGAGAGGGCGGAAACGTCTTGTTTAGGAGAGAGAGTGAAGTTTATAAAAGTAGTTATTCCGCCTTTTTTCTCCTATATAGTTGTGCGAATTCTACGTTTGTGGGAATACCAGTCAACGCATAAAATAACCGATTATACCGGCGTGTTTGAAGGAAAATTCTGCACATCGAAAGACACTTCACTAGCTTACGTAGCGAAAAGCGAGTGACCAGATTAAGGAAAGTCATAAAAAGTCGATATGTTAAGTTAACGCCTTTTCAAGAAAAAATCGTAAAATGTTTCCATTACGACCAAAAATGTACGTCCAAATAACCACTTTTACACAATAGTAAATTTTCTACGTAACGCAGCCCACCATTTTCATACCAAAGTGGTGGTGTTGCGTTACGTAGTTGTCAAGTAACTAAGCGTTTTCGACAGTAATAGTTATTATGTTTTACGTGCAAGTTTTCACGTTCAGAACTGTCAAATTTTGCCAAGACGTTTCCGCCTCCTTCTTCCACTAGGCGACGTCGATTTGGCACTCGAGGCATTTCGGGACATCCTTCTCAACCTTTATGAATCCTCGCTTCCGTTGCAAACTAGAACTCGCGGAGCCTGCGCGCCAAACAGATCATTCTCTCCTGGACTGCAGCGGCTCCGCCGACACGCTAACAAAATGTATCGGAGGCATAAAAAGGTTAATTCCCCCGAGAGTAAACTGTTATATCTAGATAGCCGTAAGCGGTATCAACATGGCTTCTGTGCCGCTAGAACAGCCTTTTATAGAACATAATTCAAGACGTTGCGTAGTGACACAAAAAATCTCTGGAATTTTATCAATAAAAAATGTGGTAGACATAACTGCTCAGTTAGAGTTGCCTTCCACTTTGACTGTATCTTCTGATCGGCCTGTTACCGATCCACAAAAAATTGCAGATGAGCTCAATCGACACTTCGCAGCCATAGGCTCAGCTACAGTTGCGCCTCTCTGCCTAGAAGGTGACTTATCACTCATTTTTACAGTTCTTTGGACCAAAAAGGGCAACGCGTTCAGATTCTAATCAGTGACAGACATAACAGTTGCTGATTATACGACATTGCTTTTTTAGCTCAATGCCTCCGAAATATGTTTGGGGTTGCCTCATCTCCTATCACTAGTGGAAACAGTAATTCCAATCTTTAATAAATTTGGTCTTGTCGTTAACGCCAGCAAGACGAACATTTCTGCACTCCGAGCTCCCCAACTACGGATGAATCTCGACAGGAATTTTTTTCTGCCAGGGACAGAATTGGTCTTCTCGGAGACCACAAAATGTCTCGGCCTTATACTGCACGAGTGCATGATCTGGCGGGCGCATTTAGAGTACAGCGTACAGAATTTTTGGCGGGCTACCCTGCATAGACGGAATGCGTTAATCAAGTTCGGTTTGCGTGAGCAGACAGCCCACTCACAATAGAACAAAACACATTGCCATCATGGACGACCGCCGCAACCTGGGTCCAGAATATGATCGAAGAACAACCGTTATCCAATTGCTTTGTATCGAACATCGACCAGCCAAAATCATCAACATCACTAGATGTAAAAGAAGAACGGTCTACGACATTTCCCGACGCTACAGAGATGCAGAAGAGACAGGACTAGGTGGTGCAACACCTGGAAGGAAGATTCACAACAGCCGACGAGAAGTGAAGACGCCAAAAGTGATCAAAATGGTGCAAAACTGCATTTTTAAAGATCCAAATCTATCGGTGCGCCATTTAGCGGTCAAATTCAATTGAGTGATCGTTCCATGCGTCGGATTATCAGCAAAGAACTGCGCTACAAGTCTTACACGTTCAAAGTCAGACAGATGTTGTCTCAGGCCGCGAGAGACAAAAGGATGACTTGCTCAAGTTCTGACAATCCTCAAGTTTTTGAGACGCGAAACGGCGGGACATCTTCGATTCTTCTCCCACGAAAAAATCTTCACCATTGACCAAAAACATAACCCGAAAAATGACCAGTGGCTCGCAAAGAACCTCGAGCATGCACCAATCGTGCATAGAACCGAACATCCTGCCAGTGTGCACGTCCTAAGTGTTGTGTCGAATGAAGAAGACGCGATGCCCCCACACTTTTTTGACAGACACGAAATCGTAACAAAAGAAGTGCATTTATGTGTTCTACGAAGGGTGGTAAAACCATGGATTGATAGAGTGTCCAATGGAAGACAATATGTCTTTCAACAAGATGGCACTCCCGCCCACGCCAGCAATTTTGTCCAGGATTGGCTGTGGGGTAACATGACGGCGTTCTGGGACAAGACGATGTGGCCCCCTAGCAGTCCAGACTTGAATTCCTGGACTTCTATGTATGGGGCGTTGTTGAGCAAGAGTCTAACAAGTCTCGACATGCACACAGAAGCGCTGCGCAGAGCCATTGTCAAATCGTTCAAGAGTCTCAATCCGCGAGTTTTGAAGAAGGCCTGTGGACGCTATCGCGCCAGAATTGAAAGTGTAATTGCTGCTGATGGTGGCTTCGTTGAATAAAAATGTTCCTCAGGAGTGTCTCTGTAACGGCACGTGAAAAAAATGTGACCGAATTATCTGATTTCATTTAGATACAAAATGCGAAACGGCGATAATGTTTAGTGCGGATTTATCTGCCGCACCCTGTACATTAAACCCGAATGCTACGCCATCATTTCAGCCTTCTTTCGCATGCGGCTTGTCGGAGTTCCCGTGAATGATCTTCTTTTAGTCTACAAAACACTGTTCCTGCCAGTTCTCCTTTATGGCATTCTTATATGGGGGAGTGGGTTTGATTTTGTTCTCCATCGGGCTCGAATAATGCAAAACGATGGTTCTAAGAGCCATATTTAGCCGGCGACACAGAGACTTCGTCAGTGATCTTTATGTGGTCCATAATCTCCTACCGGTCGACCTGCTCTACTTCCTGAAAGTTGCCACGCTGGGCTTTAAAATGACTCGAAATATTATTTCCTGTGATGTTTTTGTTTCCCTTGCTCCCTTCTTTCATAGGACTTCGAGGTCGTGCAACAACATATGTAGGGCCATTAGTCACAAACAAGTCTAGTCAGCGGGCCCTTGCCTCTCGCTTGCTCGTTATATGGACTAGTAAACCACAGAATATTCGCCCTGCATTGTTTTACACGGATGGTCCAGAAATGGCTGCTCACCAAGACTTTCGTCATAGTTGACGAAATTTTGTGTTGTTCTATTATATATATATATATATGTTTGGGAACTAAAGCATTGTTTTGTGCAGTTTCTGTAACAAACCACGTTTTGAATCTTGAATAGAGGTATATACGCAGGGTCATTCATATCGTGTACTTATTGCGAGGTTTGGTAGAACACGGCAAGAAAATAATTTTTCCCAATGGAAGCAGGGCGCGGAAACGTCTTGTTTAGGAGAAAGAGTGAAGTTTATAAAAGTTATGCCTGTTTCTCCTACATCGTTGTGCGAATTCTACGTTTGCGGGAATACCAGTCAACGCATGAAGGAACCGATTATACCGGCGTGTTTGAAGGAAAATTCTGCACAACGAAAAAAACCTCGCAATAGAAACATTTCACGATTTTTCACGAAAACGCGTTAATGGAAGACATAACAACATATCGGCTTATTATGACTTTCCTCAATCTCGTTATTCGCTTTTTGCTACGCAAGCTAGTGAAATTCTTCTGTTGTGCAGAATTTTCCTCTGAACACGCTTGTCGAAGGTGTGTTCCTCTGTGCCTCAGTTTACGTACTGTTTTCTTTTTATTGCGGTTCTCCCGCAAACGTAGATTTCGCACAATTATGTAGGAGAAAAAAAGGCAGAAAACTGCTTTTATACATTTCACTCTATCTCCTAAACGAGACTGTTCCGCGTCCTTTTTCCATTGGGAAAAATTATTTTCTTGCCGAGTTCTACCAAACCTCGAAATAAATACATAATGATATTAATGACTCTTTATATATATATATATATATATATATATATATATATATATATCTTAAGAACACATTTTCCAAAAAAAATAATTGTCGGCAATAATGTTCTCATATTGCCTGTTCTCGACTGCATGTTTTGACCCAGAATATATGTTATTTGGGTACAGTATATTTTTCTTCTAATACCAAATAACTTGTAGCTGTGGTAGGTAACACTCACAGTTAATAACGTCAGCTCATACATACGCGCTATACCCTTAGCTGTATTTTAAGTTTAAGCTTGCCTCTAATTTACTTCCAAACAGCTGCTCATCTGCAAGACTAGCAGATACTTGATGTTACATCACAGGTTGCAATTCGAGGTCAAAATTAGTAAGGAATTGTCCACATCACGCAGTGGAAGAAAAACATGAATTACCGCGTTCTGAACGACGCCAGTTCTCAAAAAAATCTTTATATGCATTTGCCAAGATACCTTTTGACAATGAAAAAAAGCCACAGTAAGAATGTTGTCGTGTTGGGGCGCATTTTGTCTGATGGTTGTGTCTAACGCATAAAGTTAGATTTGCCTTGAGCCACCAGTAGCAAAGAGCAGCGTCGCGGCGGTGTGTCGGTGTTGCAGCTTTTAGGAGGAGGGGTGAAGATTTTAGCTCTGAGGCTAAAGAGGGAAAGATGTAGCCATCATTGAACGTTGCGCATAGCCCTACCCTGCCCTTCTTATCGATTGCCTCTGTACATGTGTTTTTACGGGGGTGGCAAACGCAAACCTTCGCTGCTGGAAGGCACGCAGTAGCCGTGGCGTGTTGTTGATTGAGACTCTCCCTTGACGATAGTGCGCAATCAGCGCACTACCATTTAGTGCGAGCGCTATCTTGGTTCGAGCGTGCGGCAACATCGGGACGCACCTGTGTGCAGCTGGTGTCCACATCGAATCCATCCGCTATTGGCTGAATCGTCATCGGCGTCGTAGAGTAAACGAAAGTGAAGTGGATTCGCTCCCCTTGGGACCCCCCCAACGGGCCTGACACTCTAACATTGACATGCTAATTTGACGAGCGATCGGTTACTGCAGAATGCGTATGAGAAGATTTTACTGAGCTCGCTTTGAAGAGCTCTACAGTGCCTCTTATGCGATGCGTCTCCTACGACGACAACGCGCCAGCTCATCGGGCTGAATACACTGAGGCTTTTCCCGGCGCATCGGGAGTCACGTGTTAGTGAAACGGGCAGAGTATTCACCTGGCTTGGCACTCCCCGACTTAGAGATTTCTTCAGCAAAAAAAAACGCGAAAGGAAAACGCTTCTATTCACACGAATCGGTGTTTGAAATGCCATTGAGGTGGAGCTCATAAAAACACGTGCTATATGTGTGTTGCGCTGCATAGAGTCACGACCTTGATAAATGTATAGAAACTGGTGGAAATTAAGTCGAAATCTGAATAATGATTAAGAGTGCAAATAAATAAAACAATATTATATATTTACTATACCATAGAAATATGAAAACATAAATACACTTAATTTTATAATCAACTAACTGTGTTATTTGTGAAAAACAAAGTACACACAAGCGATGTTATATATATAAGCCTGTTATGGAAAATGAGGCCATGCATCTGACAAGAATACCGTTATAACTGTCATTGTATGACCGGCATTTCCCTCTGTTCCTTTGGAAACGTGGTGTAATCAGGCAATCAACTTATCTACTAAACAACCCAGTATGTGTAATATCTCTCTCTCTCTCTCTCTCTCTCTCTATATATTCTATATATATATATATATATATATATATATATATATGTGTATATATATTATATATATATATATATATATATATATATATATATATATATATATATATATATATATGGTTGAATTTGACAGCGTTTGTAGACTCAAGGAGGCCGTTGGCAACAGCTGGCGCGTTTCCACTACTGAACTTCAATACCCAGCCCGGGCCTTAGGCATAAGCCAAAACATTAATCGTTTATCAGGATAGAGGCCTTTGTGCCCAGCGGCGGCTCTTTCCGACAGCTCTTAGTGTTTCTATGTCACACGGTTCGGCTACGTACCGAGGCTTCAGCCCCAGTACACTGACTATAAGCTTTCTTTTTTAGCAAGTTTTGCCAAAACTTTGAATTCACGGTGTGTGCATTTGACATGACCAGCGTATCTCACGAAAGTACTTACACAAGGCGTTTTCCTGCCCATTATCGCTCGGTACGTCGGCGGATAACTAAGCAAGTCGTTTTCAAGCGTATCACATTGGCCTCGACCTGAATAGCTTTGTATTAGCATTGTTCAAGGCACAAGTTCTTTCGTCGCTTTTTTTGTCGCTCACAGTCGTTGTTCCTTTAGTATCCAGTCTGTGTTAGATTATTCGCCGATTGTTTTTTAGTTATGCTTCTAGCGGCCAAGAAACAATAGTGTTTTTCTGTGTGTCGCAGAGGCCTTTGTCCACGCATTACTGCCTAACTAAAGTTAAGGGAGGTTTATATTTGAGACCAACTAAACCTGACCATTATATTCAAGCTAATCCGGTCTCTTTGCACATATATATACTGTTAGCGTCTGTCGATATGTCTTACCCCTCAGTACGAGATATACATATACACTTCAGAAAGCTGGTCTTTTCCAAACTATGTGATTGATACCGACGTCTGGGCCGTCATCTAAGCCTTAGCCGGACGAAGTTGCTGGCGAACGGCAACTTACTTCTAACATACACAGAAGCAATAATTGAGGTACCGTTGTTTTCTGATCTGGAAACCGGCTTTTGTGTTTGCGTGGCTGGTCTTGGCTGACACAGACAGTTAGCTTAACATGCTTACACAGATTGTCGTTTTTTTGTCTACGTGGAGAGAATGCTCTTCTTTGGAAGCAGTCCAGTTCATATTTCCAATCTTTCTGAGCTTGTTTACGTACTGTTTTCTTTTCAGGAATGATATGCTTTATGGCTTAAGTGATTAGCTATAGGTTGCCAAGATGTACTTCTTTGTCAAGTTGTGGCAAATTTGGGCTGATTCTTAGGTTGATTACGCCACATTGTCTACATCAGTTTTATTCTGACAATACTACAAGGACAATTATTTTTTGTTTCTAAGCTACTGAACCGCCATCGTGCTTCTGAATTTGACGTCTCACATCTGTAAATTACAGCAATAACTACAGTAGATGAATTTTTAGAAAAACAACAACAAAACAAAACCATGCTTGCATATGTTAAATTTTAAATGAAAAAACTACTAGAAGAATACCCATTGCGGCAGCGAATGCGACTCTGTCAGCTCTGTGTGAAACTGACCTAATCGTGTGTACCGACAGCAACTGCAGTGTAACCAACTAAATGTGACGCCGTATCGGATGCGTATCTCAGTTTATGAGCACATCGATTCCGTAGCCTGTTTTGCCATGAGATGTTGCTTCAGCTAATGAAAGTGTTAAAGTTCTTCAAATCAATATAAGCAGCAAGGGTGTGATACCAGAGCTGCAAGGCGTGGAAGATACAATTTAAAATAGAAAAAAACAATACGTGTCTATCAATCATGAGTAGTAAATTTTCATCATTTTTGACATCACTCATATGAAGCGTACACGATAGGCTAGCGATAGAGAAATTACATTACCTGTTTATAAACCAACTAATCATGCTTGAAAGTGGTCATAACCAGCGTCGACATAGTATCTGCCAGTACCAGAAGGATAGGATGTTTTAGAGTGCCAATTTTGTTTGGCGCTGTCCATCTAGACGACGCGGTCCCATAGACATTACGTTAGGCCAATTACTAAAATGGCTGAGCATAGAGTAACAAAAAATCTAGTCGCTTCTAAAGAATACAATTGTTTGATCCCATTGATATTTAAATTCGTTCGTTCAGTTTCGTTGATTTTGGCGAGCTTTTGACCGGTCGGGGAAATGGTAACGTTACCTGGAGTTTAGCTGAAATCAGCACGCTCCTAGGAGAACAACGACAGTGTTTACCCTTATTTTTTGCACTGTGTAACGTATTTCAGTTTGCTGTCCACATCAGCAGCTAGCCATGACAGCTGACAGTGCAGATCTCGTATCTAGTCGCCACTGAAAGGAAATCTATTATTGACACAGGGACAGCCATCTCTCTCCCAGTATACGCTGGTACACAAGAAGAAGACATAAGACGAACTGAACACGTAGCCGCGGTACGGCCCCAAACGTTTATGCGAAGGAAATCATCGTGTACTATATATATATATATATATATATATATAGTGCGGAAAAATCTGCATGCGTCTATACAAATACGGTGTCCAAAATTATAAATGTAAAAGGAGGCAAATGCTCTCCACACATGCATATATATATATATATATATATATATATATATATATATATATATATATAAAGAGGATATTTGTCTGTTTATATGTCTACACACCCCGCCATAACTCAGTCCCCCGGAAGAAGAGCAATGTTCCCTGGGACGCCTGCAAACACTGAACGCAGAAGTTGTGTGACTACTGTAAGCCAATGAAAGAAGCGAACTCAGTGTGGCATCGTGGATTCAATTGAAGAGGTACGGCGTACCTTTGGAGGTGGTACCTCTTTCTACTACTACCAATATTTCGAATAACCCCACTATTGTCCGTTTTTCAATTCTTCAATAAATCATAGTTTTTCGCTCGCGTCCGTTTTTCTTGTTTACTCTCATAAACAAGCAAAAGAAGAAACGCTGCCTTAAAGATGGCTCCTAGGCTATTAGTAGACTGACCAGATTTCCAAATGGCGCTCATAGATCTTCCATAGCCAAGTCGGTGCAGCTAAGGCAACGCCTTTTGTAGCGGCTGGATGTTCTGGATGAATAAAATGAAAATTTCCTATATATATATATATATATATATATATATATATATATATATATATATATATATATATATATATATATATGCCAAACTATTCTAGAAAATACGAATCTTGTAAAATAAGGAACCGTATATGATCAAAATAATTAATATTTTGATTATTTTTTATGCATATTTTACCCAATCTGGTGTGTAAATAAATCATGTGATTATCTAGTATATAATCAAAAACGCTACGTCCCCTAATAGATGCCTAAAAACGCCTTTATAAAATATTTTCACGGGCTACATTCCTCGCCGTCGACACCCGCGGGCGCCAAACCTACACGCTTAATTCGATCTATATAATAGGAATAAAGGCCTCTAACGTATTTCGCAAATTTGATTGCACCGTGCCTTTATGCGTTTCGCAAATTTGATTGCACCGTGCGTTTATGCTTGGGGCACTCCTACCCAATGACCCTGACAGGCCAAACTCCTTTGTCTCGTGTCTGTTGGCATCGCATCAGGCACAGTACTGCCTACACTACTGAAATTTTAAAATATGCTTCTATTGGTCGAAAAAAGCCTCGTCGCTATTCTTTTAAGTTGATACGCATTCCTGCAAAAGCGATCATATTTTGTCGCCATGCCACAATGAATTCTTCTCTCACACTCTTCAAGTGCTCTCTGGACGGCTCTGCCGACTCTTTTCTGACACGCTCTTTAAATTCATTTGAAGATGCGACTCTTCTGTGAGATGACATTCGAGTGTCCCAGGCGGCAGATACTCATGCCATCCAACTCATGATCAAGTGCCTGATTAGCCGCTAGACCTACGGGTTATCTTCTGAAGGGTTCACGCGCCGACTGCAGTGCAATACCAGTACTGTCAATCACAGCTGATTGACGACCGTGTTGGCTTTTTGTTTGTGAAAGACAGCTGGTGGTACACTTTTTGTGGCCCGCCGGTGTTTGCCGACGCCAGCACCTTTGCTGAAGCCATAACCGTATCTAGGTAAGATCGTCCCTTCGCCCAGCCGGCACTATCATTTATCATGGAATCAACAATAAACAGGGATGTCTGCCCTATCACGCACTGATCTTGTCGAGTATCAAGGTCCGCAAGGGCTCAACATAAAGAGATCTTGAATTCCACGTCATCCGTGTCCGTGCAAAGAATACAAGCATCTATCTAGGCCGATTATGACAACACATGTCTGGAACTGGCCGTGGCCTGTCAAAGGCGACGCCTTGATTTTCTGTGGAGCAAGCTGAAGGTGGTTAGCCTCCATCCATTCATTGTTATTTTCAAGAGCCAAACTTGTTGCAGCCTTCAGGGATTTTTCTTGGCAAGATGAAAACAGTACCGCAAGATCATCGACGTAAACTATAGTCTCGACACCATCCGGTATCTCTAAGATATGCGGAATCCCGTTATAGGCCAGGTTGTACAGTATGTCAAGGACGAAGCCCTGCGGGACCCGTGCCGTGACGTGACGTGTCTCGCCGTTATCATAGGTCAGTAGTACTTACTGGGCTAGATAGAAATCCAAAGTTCGCTTTATGCACATGGGAATCTGCCGTTCGTCCCATTGCCTTCACTATGGCCCCCAGTTTGCCTTATTAAAAGCGTTTTTGACATCCAGTAGATTGAGAAGTACGAGCTTGCGAGATGCAAGTGTAGTTCTAAGCTTGCGAGCTGCAAAGCGGATAAGATGCTCAATGGCTTTATGGGTGGACCAGCCCCGTCTGAAGCCGTATTGGATGTCCGCAAGGCGCCGACTGCCTTTCATAAACGCATTCACCCTCTCCAGCAGATTATATTCAAAATGCTTTGCCGTTTAGAAGACATATCGGCCTACAGGAAGAGGAGCATTCTCCGAGGACTTTAGTTAGCTTCGGGGCCCGCAAAACGCGAGTCACTTTCCACCAGTGAGGAGATTGACCTTTGTGTAAAATGCGTGTGGCAAAATCCTTTAGTAGTTTTGGGTGAGCGGTCCCCATTAGCCTAACTTAAGCAGGGTGACTTTTGCGAGGCCAGCCTATCGGCCGCCATCAGTATATCTTTAATATTTACTAAAGGAATCTGTTCTGGATTGACCTCATAAGTCTGGAGGGGTCTGCGGTCCTGGTACGAGAATAGTGCTTTCACCAGAGCCTTTGTATCCTGCGGGGAAGGGGGAAGAGGTACGCTAATGCGATCCATGGTAGCTTTATATGGCATGTCCCATGGGTCCGTTAGAACCAGCTTAATCAGTGCCTTCCATGTATTCCTCTTAAACGTGGCTATAACGCTCTTCAGCTCCCGCCTACGTGGGCGATAGATGTCTTGTAGGGCAGTGAGTCTGGCTCGAGCTTCTCGCAGGGAGTCAGCTGAAACCCCGGCTTGTGCACGTCGTGCGAGTCACGTGGCAGCCCGCGTTGCCACGCGATTGGCCTTGGTACATTTTTCTCGAGCTTCCTCAACTTCTAAGGTCCACCAGGCCCTAGGTGATCGGCGAGAGCTGGATTCCCAAGGAGGTCTTCCTGCAGCTCGGCAGGCCGTAGATAGGGCGCGGGCAATTCCAATAAATGTCTCCATCTTTTAGCCTGTCGCATCCGCTTAAGAGAGCACTTTTTAAGTTCTTCTTATCGAGATGCCGCATCTGCCAAGTGCGCCGTTTAGACGACTCGGAGCGGTGCGTGGTTGGCAAAACCACTAAAAATTTCGTCGGTAAGTGTACGATCTAGATGAGATAGCTGTGATCTTCGCACAAATGTTGGGTCGTTCGGCTGCCGAGGAAATGGTGTCTGACTGTGGGGTTGCCGAACTCCGTAAATCCGCAACGCCTACGGGAAGAGCGGTTTCGCCCCTAGCCGCCTTCCTAATTATTTGTGTACGGGCCCTATGGACCTGAGTTCTGGAGTCTTCGGCAGCCCATGCCATCCGCCCTGTGGCCCGGTACTTTTTAGACGATGCAGTGTGCTGTGGTCTCTCTGCAGTCAGTCGAGTACGAGTTCGCGTCATGCCCTGGCCGTTTACAGTTATAGCAAATTTGAAGGCGTGTCCACGTTTCGGGTCGACAATTACACCCTTGGACCCGTACCGTTCGGCGAGCTGAAGTACGTTGGGCGACTAATGTGGGGGTTCGAATCAGCGCGTACCATGGCAAACTAGACCGACCTTGCCGGGAGTCAGACAACTGTAGGAGGATGTGTTGGGGAATTTTAAAGAGAGTTTGAAGATCGGCCTCGATCTTTGATTACGTAGGAAGCAGGTTGAAGCCCCAGAGTGCGTGTTCGCGGTGCTCTTCGTCGGCTCTGGAGTCTGCCTAGTGGCCGGTGGCCTCGGTGATGGTCTTATCCACAGATGATCCCAGCCCAGAGGTATTTTTTTAGGTTGGATTACCACATTGCCTTCCTTTGTTCTCACGAGACTTCGCAATGCTAAGTCAATGTTTGCCCGATTGGAAAGGTTGTTTGTGAGAACACTGGGGGTCGTCGGGAAGGTTCGACCCGGACTCTGGGGTTTGTCTAATCAGAGCGGCAGAGAAGTGGCCACCGCCCTCGCAGAGGAGTTCTGCCCAGCATATTATATGCACAGTTTCGCAAGCCTAATAGGAGATGTTTAGGCGGTCAGAGCAGCAATGGGTCGCCGTATAGGTTGACCGCGGCGGCACGTTGACACACAGAAGAGGAGGCTTCTTTACCGTCGCCTCGGATAGCTGTAGAAGTTTCGTGACCACAGCCTGTACGACCTGTACAATTGCTACGCCTATTGACTTGTTGGAACCAAGAATGCTGACTACTAAGTACCGGTCATCGGGCTCCGCACCAGCCTGGCGGTTGTTGAAGCAGTTGGGGCAATGGGGGGAAATATGTGCGCAGCTTTGACATGGGCTCTGAGTCTACCTTAGCCCCTGGGGTCACCTCGCACAGCTAGGCGCCTGGCTGTAGGCCTCCGGGGGTCAGAAGAGGCTCAGTAGCGCAGTGGGGTACTCGGGCGTGTGAGCTGCCGCGATCCAATCGTCTAGGTAGGCTCGAGCGGCCGCCGGGTCTGCTGGTACGCAGCGGTCACAAAGGGTCTGCACCTGACGTTGCAGGCTAGAGAACCGACGGGGGCAAGTGTTCCTTTGCCTCGTTGCGTCTCTAATTCTAAGCACAGACTCCAGTTCGCTGCGTAGCTTCATAATCTCCTCAAGCGCTCTGCTGCTTCCAGCCTGGAAGTGCGTAGGAATGTGTCAACACGGCTAGCTTCATTAGATACCCCAAGTAGGTCAATTTTTAGTGGTTCTGCAAGGTTTTTAAGCTACACTTGGGTTCGTTGCTTTCAAGAGCTCTATTGCCAACTTGCTGCAAAATATATGCTGTGTTTGTAAATCTATAAGAAGCGTTTGATTTCATATTTAAAAAAAATAGGATAATACTGTCGAAGAGTTAACCAAATATGAGGCGCTGAGGCAAATGCTGAGGTTGTTGTCTACTATTGTAAAGCAAAATAGAGTGAATATGGATAACGGGTTAGGTTACGCAGGGGAGGAGCCACATAAACGACGGGGGCCACAGGGCAGTGGACTGCGTCCGCGTTTCTAGAAAAATCAACAGGATAAGTGATAATAGGCTAAACCCGATAGTAAGCCAGACACCTATTATACGCATATGACTGATTTTTGATTGCTTTTTAGTAAAGCAAGCTATGAATCGTTTTGGTTACTTGTATGGACGACGAGAGCGCTATATATATATATGTTCCGTCCTGCCGTGCGCCTGTACAAGGTGCGGGGTATCGTATACTTGGCATCATGCAGGAAGTTGCGCCCACGTAGCGCGTACTGGCAAGTGTGTTGCGCTTGCCCATTCAACGTAGTCCACGCGCGACCACCAAGGCGTTAATTACTGTTACATATTGTGACATAAACCATGACAATATGTTATTGTGCATTTATGTATATTTGTAACTGGACATGTGTAAACCCCTTTGCATTAGCCGATCTGAATTTATATATATATATATATATATATATATATAAATAAACGCCACTCTGTTGCCAATAAAGCCTTGTTACATGGTATTAACATAGCCAGACACGTTAACCCATCATGGCTTTTCATGCGTCCTGAATGCGGGTCGATAAGCACGTCATTCTGCTTTGAATGATATCCTTAGTCGGGCACTGACATCTGCCGGCTTTCCGTGTACACAACAAACCCAGGTTATAGTTTATTAAAAAAAAAATATATATATATATAAATTTACATACATACACATATATATATATATATATATATTTGGACCGACATAGCCCGCCGGCAAATTTATTTGTCTATGTTGTCTGTTATCACAATGTGTCACATAACGCACTGAAAACTAACGACTCAAGGCTCTAGGTCCAAGATGGGGCTGGTCCACCTAACCAAAGTTCCTCTCACCGACGCGGCGTTCCCCCTCTGAACGTCTAACGACAAGCGCTGCAGTAAGTACTCCCCCGCTCTTTTGTCTCCTGTAGCAACCACCAATCTTTTCCCGACGT